>JAHXMU010000027.1:1734359-1769328 GCA_019455685.1 Philornis downsi | reverse complement strand
CAAAGAGACATGAAAATAAGAGGTATGGAAGACAAAGAATCATCATCATCATTCCGGCAAATAAAAACAAGGAATATAATAATGGTTCATATGATATTTTGGTGAAAAAGTTAAAAAAAAATATCCTGAGGCCACTACTGAAAAGGCTGTGAAAAAATAATATCCACACATCATACCGACGATTGTTAGAAAGAAGGGAAGATAGCCTGATTGCAGGCGCTGATGATGAAAATGTGGTAAGTTTGAGGTATTTCGAGTTGTATAATCAAGAACAAATTATATTCCGAAGAAATGACATGGACCGCAAAACTATTATTTTGGATCTAAATGACAAACAGTTATGTAATAGTAGTTTTATTTTACAATGTTGTCATAAATTGTGTCTTGCCATGGAGCCGTAAGAATTGTATAAAAAATTTGAAAATATTCATTAGACGCAGGACGATGGTTAAGGCGGTAAAAAATTTAGTTCACTGTGCCAGTCTGCATATCCGATCTCAGCTGACTCAGTTTCCCAATGTCTAAATCGATGCATTAAATAGTGTAAATGGCAACAAGCCAAAACAACGTTAGTATCATTTTCACTTAGTAAATTGAATGACCATCACAATATTCCGTAAGCGTTTTCAACCATTCTTCTTGCTCTTGCAGCCTGTAGTTGAAAATAATTTCATATTTATATAGAGAGACGTATCTAAAAGATTTCATTATGCTTATAGCAAGAAGGAAAACTTCGCCCGCAACAAATGCCAACGGGTTTTTTCCGTACAACCTGGAAGAGATTCGGAGTCCGGAATTTTTAACTCATTTTGTATTATTGCCTAATTGAAATTGCAATTACTCAGTAAGCTTTACCACAGAATTTCACTTCAAAATCAGGGACAACGCAGTGTACATTTTGAAACAGTCTGACGGTGATGAATCGATTAACAAATATATTCTCCAGTATTATTCAATGATGAATTCATGTAATCCGACTGCAGATGCCAGCATTGACAGCTGTTTCTCTACACTCGCCACGGATTTGGAATGAAATACTTTTATGAAATCTTATAATTCAGATGCTCAAAATAGACCAGGATTGAAATGTATCTAAGTAAAGTAATTACATTTTCTATCAAAAGTATGTCCAACACTTTTCAATCAAGCTATAAGTTTAAGAGCTATTTATTACGTTTTCGAGCATTTCGTATAGTCATTGAAAAGAATGTTTTACTGTGAATTATATTTTGTACTTCCGGTTACTTTTTTGGACATTAAGGTATAACCTTTTGGGAAGAAAATAAGCCCTTGCCGATTAAAATTGGACTAAAATTTTAACGTATTAACAATTTATGAACACAGTTTACAGTTTAAGGTTTAACTAAATTATTAACATCTAAAGTGGTCCAATTTTGATTTATTCCCTGATATTATTATTACATGTTACTCGAATGAAAAACCAAAAGAAAAAAAAAAACACCCAACATTGCCTCATCCTAAAAGCGTTGATAGCGTTCCATGACCTTCGACTGATGGCGAAAATGTTCGCAGTGTAAGTCATTTTCATCCCCAAGATTTGTAGAGAAGAAATCCAAGTGGGAGTGCAGGAAATAGATTTTCAAAGACATATTTATGCCTGTCTCGATAAAATGTGATTAATGTTAAAAAAGCTACAAAGTTAAAAATACAAATATTAAAAATTAAACTCGTCTTCTTACACATTATCGATTTTCTTCGATAACACTGGTCTACAAATTTGGAAACAAAATTGACTGCAGAAACGAAACATGTTTTGTAACTAATCTGGGTGCTGATTTCAAATCTGCCATAAAACTGGGCTGTCACATTTTGTTCTTTTTTTATCGCATGCTACACGCTACACTTTCACAATTATTAATTTGACAGAAGCCCACATTCATTCTAAATCTTCATAATAGTAGCGTTGAAGCATAACAGGAAGATCGTGTGTTACTGACTCAAGCTATTTTTGATTTGTGTGTGGTGAATAGTTGGTTGGAAAAAAAGATATGCGATATCAGAATCATTAAAATATGCACATTTACTTTATTTTAGTTTTGCTGTCAGAAACTTGAACAAACCGTGGACGCCGACAATGTGTTGCAGTAGTTGCAGAACTGTTTTATACAAGTGGTCAAATGGCAAGAAGATCTATTTCGATTTTTCAATTCCAGTACTTTGGATAGAGTCAACCACCAAATCGATTGTTATTTCTGCTTAACAAAAGTTGCTGGATTCAATATGAAAATTTGAAAAAATATTACTTACGCGAATGTCCCATCGGTTTTTGAAGCAGTTCAACGTCCACCAAATGGTAGTTTGGTGGTTGTTGGTTCACCAGCGGTGGTAGTTTGTATCAGGCTGATAATGAACTCCAGTTAGTGACTACAGCTGAGCTGAATGATCTAATCCGCGATTTAAATTTAACGAAGCAAAACGCAGCTTCAGGCATGCAGGAGTGGAACCATCTTGCAGTTGGGATAAAAGTAACAATCTGTAGAGATAGAAGCTTGTAATGGGCTGCATATTTTGAAAAGAAACATTCCATTCTATATGTATACTGTACTGATGTTGATCGTTTATTTAAAAAAATGAACCAGCCATATGACAAAACTTAATAGAGATTATTTGTTGATGGCTCTAAGTACAGTATAAATGCGTTTCTTCTGCATAATGGGAATGAAAAACCATCCGAAACAATTGTTCATACCGTTAATACAAAGAAAAATTACGAACCAATGACTGAAATTTTGACGTTACTCAAATATAGCGATAATAAATGGAAAATCTGTGGTGACCTTAAGTTGGGTGATTTAAATTTCTTTGTATATGTGGTATAGACCATCCTTAATAACTGTAAATTAATCCAATGAGCTGCTTTGGTTTGTTGACTGGTATGCAAGGAGGTTTCACAAAATATTGCTGTTTCCTTTGTCTATGGGATAGTCCCGCTACATGTCATCGTTACGTCAGAACAGAATGGCCAAAAAGAACTGAGTATTTGCCAGGATATTTCATAAAGCATTAACCAGGTATTTTATAAACCATTCAAATAAACCATTAATTGGTCCAAATGACGTTATTCTTCCACACATAAAACCGGGCCTTTTTAAGAACTTTGCGAAGGCTCTGGACAAAGATGATGTAGCATTTAAATATTTTTTAACGGTTTTTCCTAAAATTTCATATGCCAAAATCAACGAAGGCGTATTTGTTGGCCTTCAGATCAGGAAGGTATTGAAAGATGACAATTTTTCACAATGTTTATTGGAGAAAGAATGTATGGCCTGAAAATATTTTAAGTTTTGTCGTGAACTGTTTTGTTGGAAACGATAAGAGTGAAAACCACAGACAAATTGTTGCTGAATTATTGAAAACTTATAACGAATTAGGTGCACGAACGCCACACAAAATGCATTTTCTTCATTCGCATTTAGATTTTTTTCAACACAACCTGGGTGCGGTGAGCGACGAACAAGGAAAGCGTGCGTAAAAATTCATTGACTTTTAAATAAACTAATGATTTTTTTATGTCAAAAACGAATAAAAACATTTTTTTAAATTTAAATTTAAATTTAAAAATTCACTCTTCTGCCTAGGAAAAACAGGATGTGGATTTGATTGTGATTAAGGAAACATACTCGCTTTATTTTGGTCGACCAAAAAAAGCAGTCAAGTTCGTGGCACATCTTCTGTTGCCAAATTGCAGGATCGTCGAATGACAAGTAACGACGAAGATGAAATGAAATTGCAAAAGGCGTAAATTACAAAAATTAAAAAAAAAATACGTACTTTGCGCCAGATAGCCACATAGTTAAACTAGTCCTGCATATATTACACAAAACATTTGACGTCCATGGAGTAACTTTGAAATGTAAACGATATGAAGTGTGCAATGTAATAGTGAAAATATATTCTCCACAGATGCAGCAGAACTTGTTTGGATAGTTCTTGTAATTATATTTGCGTTTTGCATTACTCATTTTTCCGTAAATGAATTCATTGTGTTATTACATTGAAATCAAAAAAACAAAAAACAACAAATTACTATTGGATCCCATGAATATGGGAGACTAAAAGAGGCATAGTTTTTAACGACTATTCCGACGATTAGTTTTGAAAGCTTTGTCATGACTGGCCGACTTCTGGATTACTTGAAGTATTCGCCAAAACAACGGGGTGATTGCCGCACAAAAAAAGATAGATGGCCGTTCCTCGGATTGAAACCATGTTAATAATTTGTTTAAATCTTAAATTTCGTAATAATTGGTGAATATATAATTGGGGGAAAAATTTGATAAAAGTCATGCGAAATGCTCGAAAACGTTATAAATAGCTCTTGAACCGATAGCTTGAATGAAAAGTATTGCACATGCTTTTGATAGGATATGTAATTACCTTTAATTTCATGAACATAACTTTATAACCGGCTTAGTATGTTTGAACATAATTGCGAGCAAGCGAATTTACTTTTTTCAAAACTGAAAAAATACAAATTTAGATACATCCCAAAAACTGGTGTTTTTTTTATCATCTGACTGCATATTCCAAGTCATAGGTCAGCACTTCTTTTTTAATTTTGTGATTTAGTGCTATTTGAGGTGCAATTGCCGTTACAAATTATTATTATTATCAGTTATTGGAAATCGTTGATGAGGGAGAATTGCTCCTCTCATTATTGTGTCATTTAGCGCTGGGACGGCCAAATTTACTTAAAAGTGCATACAATGTTAGTCCAGACATTCAAACATCAAACATCAACGTTCTGAAGTAAATTCCAATTCTGTTAATAATTTACTTTGTTCAAGCAGATCTCCTTTCTTGGGAGATGTGACTTCTTTTTGTATCACAGTAGTTTTTATCTTTTCTCGTTTTATGGCAGCAGGCAGAACTTCTTCCATACAGTCTTGGAGTAGGATCCTAGAAGTGAGATTAACCTTTAAACAACTTTAAAGTTTCAACTAGCTTCCTAGATGCTGCAACGGCGACTACAGATTTTCCAAAAATGCGATATTTTTTTAACGAAAAATCAACTTTAACCTAAAATACCTTTAAATGCATAAGTCCCTTCTGAATTGTTAAAAAAAATATAACTGCATTTGTTTAAAATAAATGTGCCAAGTTTAGCCATCAGCAATCCATAAACAACGAAGGTACAAAGTAATTTCGGGATTATTTTCAGGAATATCAAAAAATGTTTTCTTGTTTTATTTTACAATTAGGCCAATTTCTTAGAAATTACATATTACAAATCTTTAGGTTTTCCCTATTTCTGTGTTTTGAATGAACAGATTTCTTAAAATTTCTTATATCATTTGTATAAAAATTGAAACAGCTGTGCCAAAAATCCTACAGTCCAAATATGTATTTACATATTGGATAGGGCTTCAACATTTGACAACAACATGTTTATAGTAACAACAATGCACCCTTCTGTGGGACAGCCCAGAAAGAAGCATTATGACGTGTCATAAATCGAAAAGAAATGAGGATACCAAGCAATTTATCGACATACTCAGAAATATCGATGTTTAAGACAAGTTAAAAAAAAAAACATTAAAAAAGGGGTAGCAGGCAATAGAGGCGAGAGAAATAGTTGGCATTCCCACTGCTTCACCTAAATGTCTAAGGCGTATAACTAAAAGTGGCCCAGCACCAAAGTCGTCAATATATTTTATGGATTAAGAAATGGTGGCTCTACTGTTGTTTAAGTTCCAAAAAGCTTAATCTTCAAACCCGTGACCATCAACATCAAATAATAGCACAAATGCACGTAATGATATAAGGATAAATACGACACCAACCTGGTCCTGGCAGCACAATAAAAATTTGTCAAACCCGAAGTACCGTACTTTGAACCCCCTCAGATATAATACAATTATAGATATAATACAATATATATGTAATGCCAGCGTTTGTTCCAATCCTCGAATCAGTTCTGATATCCAATTTATTGTATGTTCTTCAGCTCTCAGCGATTCGGTTGTTATCTCCTCAATCGTCGCAGGACGCCGTCCTTTCATGGGTCTCTTCAATTTTGAGAACAGGAAAAAGTCGCAGTCGCGGCTGAGCCATGATAACAGTGTTGGTTTTGGCCAAATAGTCTCTTACAAGCAAAGATGAGTGAGCAGGTGCATTATCATGGTGCAAAAGCCAAGAATTTTTTTCCACAACTCCGAGCGTTTTTTTCGTATTGTTTCATGCAAACGGCGCATAACTTCAAGGTAATACTCCTTATTTACTGTACGCCCTTGTGGTAAGATCTCCTGATGCACTACACCAAGGTAATCAAGGAAAATAGTGAGCAAAACCTTGGCATTTGGTCGAACTTGGTGTGCTTTTCTTTGGTTGGACTTTGGTTTCGATGTCATGACCATATACCCATGATTCGTCACCAATTATGACCCTTTTAAGCAAATCTGAATTATCGGTGACGTCATTCAACAATCCCTGAGCGATGCTCATGCGACGTTGCTTTTGGTCAAAATTCAGCAATTTTGGAACGAACTTCGCTGCCACGCCAAGTGACACAACTTAATATTCTACCAAACCATAGTTATGGATTGCAGATGGGCTATATCGACACACTCTCTTTGAAACCTATCATACAAATTAACCGATTTTCTAAAGTTGAATGTAGCTCCTCACTCTTAGGTTGCAGCAACGTACATTTTTGTTCATTGCATTGACTTATAATACTTGACAGAATTCGCAAATCAGCCGATTAACCACGCCCATTCTGGTACTTCCCATACAAATGATCAATGTAGTCCGTATATTCAAATTAGTTTTTTAGCTGCTTTAAATTTAGTGACATTTGGTTCACGTTGAATGTTTGCCAAAGTAAAGTTCTGGCTCCCACACATATTGACCAATTTTCCAAAATGCAATTTTTCCTCCGTATTTTTTAATTAATAGACCGCAGTAGTCTAGGTTTTTGTCCATTGTATTGATTTTTAATTTTTTGTATTTGAAAGTCGACTACGTCCCTTTTGTTACCTCCCGTACAAATGCACTATCTAATACATGTGCTTTTAGCTTCGTATAAAATTGGTTGGTAACAACACATTGCTTAATTTTTACGGCTATCGATCAGTAACTTTGACCATTTTAAGGGATTATTAAAAATAGCGACGCTGTGCCTAATTTTTATTTCATTTTACCCTATCAGCATACATACTAAATGCCATCTGTATATCTCTTATACATCATGAACTACGCTCTTTTTTATTTGTTCTCTTTACCTAATCCGTTCCTAACATAGCATATGAAAATTACATCACTAACAGTTTTTTAGATTTATTATAACGGTCTGTCAGTTTCTTTGGATATAGCTCCGCCCGCTTTTTATTCTGACATATTTCTTTTATGTCAGTGGTACATGTCAAATGGCATCTTTATACTCCTAATAGTTCATGAGATATGGCCTTGAAAATGTTAAGCTGATACGCGACTTCTTCCAGTCTTAACATACTGCAAAACTTTTATGACGATACCGTGATTAATTTTTATGCGAACATATTTCTTCTTATGCCTATAGCATACGTACAAAATATCTTCTAATGTTCATTAGATATAGTCGTTCAAAAATGTCATTTGTCACTGCGCGTTGTTCAATATATACTGCGAAAATTTCGTGGCAATCGGTCCATTAATTTAGGCATCTAATCGGAACAAAGATACACGTTTTCAAACATTCAATTTTATATACATGGATTTACAATATTCATTTACGTATATTTTTCTCTTGTAAAGGAAATTTGTTACTTGGTTATTTTTTTCTATGGTTTTGTGAATACGTGCAATATATGGAGCAAAGCCACGATAAAGGTAAAATAAAACAATTGTTTTTAATTTTTCTGTTATGATGAAAAAAACAACTTTACTAGTTTTATCAAAGTTAACAAAATTAAATGTTCTTAAGTGGGTGAGTTGTTACAGGGAAAAAGTAAAAGCGACTTTAATGGCATCTCGTACACGTCTATGTTGAAAAGTTTCAAACACCTGTTCCTTCTACGTTCATGAATTTTGTAAAAACGAGAGAACATTACAATGGTTAGACCTGCAAAATATAAGAAAAAAACTCTTGTTGGTTTCAGTACACAACATGTGCCCAGAACATGTGCATAAAGCATTTTTATGCACATCTACACATTCATGATCAGAATGAAATTGTTTAGTTATTCTACACCATAAATCTAAACTGCTATTGCTATTTTGAATTTGGGCAGCTAATGTCATGTTTGTACTTTGTTTTGTCGCCATTTTGGTAAACATTAGTATTGACAGTTCATATTTGGCAGTCGTGAAGTAGAGACGTGGCAAATTTATTATGGAAAAATATTCGATAAATCAGCGTGTTTCAATCATTAAAACATTTCATCAAACTCAATCATCGATTACTGTGAAACAACGTCTCAACAAGACGCACTATTTATCGTGTAGTGAATTATCTCGAAGAAAGAGGGTCTGTAGCTGATAGGGGCAAGCATGGACCACAACCCACTGCAAGATCGGCTGAAAACATTACTGCTGCTCAAAGAAGTATTCAAAACAATCCATCAACCTCAATTCGACGCCGTGCTCAGGAGCTTGGTCTTCAAAGAACAACTTTGGCCTCAATTTTGCACAAGTATTTGCATTTGTTTCCATTTAAGATTCAGTTGGCACAAGAGCTTCTTGCACCAGACCATTTACGCCGCCGTACATATGCCAATAGGATGTTGCACCTCGCCCATGGCAACCCCGCTTTTCATCAAAAAGTCATAATGAGTGACGAGGCCCATTTTCATTTGAATAGATATGTGAATAAACAGAATAGTCGGTTCTGGGCAATGGAAAACCCTCAAATTATTCATCACTCACTTTTGCATACATTAAAAGTGGCAGTCTGGTATGCAATCATTGGACCTTACTTCTTTGAAACTGAAAACGGCGTAACGGTATCTGTCAATGGGGAGCGATATCATGATATGATTGAAAACTTTTTAATGCCACAACTGTATGCTTTGAGTTTGATTGACATGTGGTATCAACAAGACGGTGCCAGATCGCATACAGCCAGCATTACAATGGAATTACTGCGAGTCCTCTTTCCACAACAAGTTATTTCAAGAAATGGTGATGTTCTTTGGCCTCCACGGTCGTCTGATTTGACTGCTCCGGACTTCTTTTTGTGGGGATATTCAGAAACGCTTGAGCAACTCAAACAAAATATTCGTGATGAAATGAAATTTATGAAATACCGCGTGAAATGTGTGAGAATGTAATGAAAAATGTGCTCAAAAGGGCTCGCATTTGTGAGGCTAACAGAGGCGGACATTTATCTGATATTGTATTCCATACATAATTGCCGACATTAAATAAAACATTTATCAATATAAGATCCATTCTCTTTCATTTAATTAAAAATTATAAACAAACAAAATAGTATACCTTCCCGACGGACACCCCGTATTAAGAAAGTGCGTCGAACTTAAGTCTCATTGCGCTTTTATTGGGAAATATAATTGAGATTGTCCGTGAAATAATGGTGTTCGTTATCAATTGTTTCAATTAGTAATCAATACTAATTGAATATAACTAAAAAATGTAGAAATTGCATATAGTGACACTGCTGGCTGGACAAATTTTTTTGAATCATATTCTATTAATAATAATAAATAATTGCTAACACAAAAACGATCTCTAACCGGACTGAGAACTAAAATAATATTACATTGAAGGTAGACTATAAATTCAAAAAACGAACAAATTAACTTTTTTTTATTTATTAAAGGATAGTTTCTAACGTAAAATCCAAAAAATTTACTAGCAAAAAATGCACTTGAATTTCAAGCGATTGATTCTGACAGCAAATAGTAATACCTATACAGTGCAGTGTTCTGCAGTGCAGTGCAGCACGGTACTAGCATCAGTACATTACTAGCTACTAATAGACACCAGTACAGATATTTTAGTCAGGAATTGAACTGACTTAGGTATACATTTACCCCAAAATTTTAGCTTTCGGGAGAATAAAATTGTACTTTGACAATGTAAAAGGACCACCGATTTTTGCAAAACCGACCCAATTTGTACTACACATACATACACATACCCTACCCTAAGAGGCATGACAGTGAAATCTAATTTTATTTGAAGTTCTAAATGCCTGATGTGAACTCAGTTATACTGAATATAGTACAATTAAACGAAAGAAACGAATCTACGAATATATAAGTTAAATAAGGAAATTCGTATCGCAGACATCAGAGAGGACGTGGTCATTCATTTCATCGATTTTTTCACATTTTATTCAGTATTGAAAGCAAATTCAGGCTACGAATTATAGACTACAGTGTAAAATCAAATTTCCGCAAATCTGCCAACTTGAATAGAAGGTGTCAGAAGGGACATGGTAACGTCGCATGGTATATGGCAAGTTTGGTTGACTTTGGTACAATAGATAGATTGGAAGATATACAAGTAAGAACATATTGGTTAAATCTGTCATTTGTGTAGGAGGCACTAGAAGGGACATGGTTAGTTAATCGTTTTTCGCTCATATTGTAGAGAGTTGTACAAGAATATAATGTAGGAAAAATAGACTACTACAGTCGTCTGATTATAAATTACAGAGGATTGGTTGCATTTCAAAAAGCGGTTGATTTGAATGGAAATGTGCTCTGTTTTTATTCTGAGTCCCTGTTTGGCAATGCTCAACTTGTGTTCAATTCTACTAAATTCGATTCTACCGGATGAAATAAAAAAATTGGTACGAGAAGGAATTATGAAATATTATAAAAGCAAATTATGAAACAATTCAACGGATAAATATTTGGGTTCCTACTTATGAAGAGTTACAATGTGGAAATTGAATTTCGGAAAATAGATCAATTTATATGGGAGATTCCAGAAAAAGTGGGTCAATATAACTCAAACAAGTGACGGTTTATCAAATCTTAATATGAGAAAGCACAGAAATATCATTTTTTCACATTGGTAATCAAGACTAGGTCCAATTCGGGCTACACTTATTATACTTTCATTCGAAAGAATTAAGGTACAGGGATATCCATTTTTCGTTTTCAAGTAAAGATAAATAAAACACACAACATGATTTCGATGAAAATTATATTTCATTATAACGATTAGAACTTGCCATTATGTACTAACACCATTTAACTGAACGCTTTTCGAAGTTCCTCCAGCGTCATTTTAATTTTTCGTTGTTTTCGGTCATTTTTTATTTTCTGTCACTTGTTCCGGACGCTTCTCCACAATCATTTCTGGGTGCTCTGATTTCCACACCCGACAATTTTGCTTGTCGACGTAACCACCGAGTGAGAAGTGAGCTTCATCTCTGATGAAAACTTTCGACTGAAAGCCCACGTCTGAATCATCTTTTTTGTAATATCTGTATCCATATCTGTAAATTGCAAACTTTTCACTAAATAAATAATACTTCAGATGATAGGTATTTAACAGCTGACAGCCTTGCCAGACCGGTGGTTTTGAAACCACTAAAGGGATAACCCTATATGAAAATATATATGTATACTGTTTTATTTTAATTTATTTATTTTTCTATAACATTTTTCCATATTGACACCACTATGTTTTGAAAGTTTAATTTTATTTCGAGCATCGCTTGAAGTGCCTCACAAAGTCTGCCCAAAACTCCATGCAAAATACGGTGTTCGTACGGCCTCGTTGGAATATTGCTACTCAATATTTAACAGTCGTAAACGAGTAGAATCTAGTTCGGCTTTAATATTGCTTGGACTGAGACCTTTAAAATGGAAATATTGAATTACATAACGGTGACCAATATTTTCCATATTTAAAAATTCACTGAGATCGAATATTTTTGATGGCTCAAATAAAAATATTAAACAACGTAGCGCCTTGAAACTTAAAATAAGTACAATATTTTACTATTAACGTACCATCCAAAGTACATGCATCCCTGATAACATATAAAGGGTTTTCAGTACGTTTCGTCCTTTATGTTGAAACTTACATTAACTACTTTCAAACTTTTTTATTAGGGGGAGAACATTGATTGTTATTTAATGTTGACCAAGTGCTTTGGTTTAATATCATAAAATGTATTATGCCGATCGGAACATTTGAGTTTTAAGTTTAAATTGATTCAATGCAAACAAAACAATCTTAACACATTCCCCAAAAAAATAATCAATTGGCGCAGTTAAACTAATAAGTGCTAAATATTGACGTCTGATTAATAAGGGACGAATCCAATTGAATATTCCAACACTGTAAAGGTAATATTGGCGTATAAATTCTGCGTACTATCAATCAACGGTAGTTTTACTAATGAATATAATTGAGACGAGTTAAAATGAATGTTATTCAATTTGGTCTTATTTCGAAAGTTTTTAATTCCCACAGGCGAGTTTATAATAAATTTTTATGTAAAAGTTAGCGCTACAAATAAAAGTTATTTTTTCATTTTACCAAGGTACAGAAAATGTTTAACGAACTTCAAATATACATTTAGTATTGTTAAAATTTCCCCCTTTTCGCCAGCGCCACGGCTTTTCGAAAGCGAAAGGCATTGTTGCTGCTTATTACAATTCTTTTTCTTTGTGTTGTTGTGCCCCTTCTTAACTGTTTCAATTGCTCCTATGGTGAGGGTTCAAACCATAACCCGAATGTTCATGCCCTGCATAAGGAAACAGGGCATTGCTTTGTCCTTAAGCTCTAAAAAAATTCCCTCATATATACACGTAGCTTCCTCCCTCGCACACAATGTCGCCACATTCGATGAAACTTTTCTAAACCCAATTGAAAATGGGCAAATATTTTTTAGTTACTTACCAGTATTTGTTCTTTGTTGAACAAACATTATAGACGGAGAGGGAATGTGAGGTTGAATATGCGTTTTTTATTTTTATGTAAAATTTTTCACTTATTTATTTTTTGTTTCGCGGCCCATTTTTTGTAATTTTTTTGTTTGTTTTGTTGTGCCGTTTAATGAAAAAGTTTAGGTACGACAAAATCTCTTTCAATAATTGAAATCAACTCCAGCGTTTTTGTTTCTGGGTAAATTTCGTTGGCCTCTGACTTTAATGCAGTAAGGACACCATTTGAATATAAATGACAACTATTAGAAGTTTTAGTTAGAAAATGATTATTTGTAATCAGCAACATGCGTATGTAGGAAAAATGGCAGCCTCATACATGTAAAATATGTACGCAAATCAGTTTTAGAAGAAATTTTTAACTATCAAACTCATTATATGGATTTGATTGCCATAAATTTTGCGTAAAATGTACGAACACAGGAATATATTTGTTAAATCTGTCCTTTGTGTAAAAGTGTAGATGGGGCATGATTAATAGGTCGATTTGCTTCAAAATTTTGTGAAGCATTATAAAGTAATACTGCAGGCAAAAATATACGACTTGCGATATGCGATTTAGGAGTTACGGGAAAAAGGATTGAATTTGGAAATATCTATCAATATGTATGGGAGGTATCAGAATTTTTCAAATTTTAAGCAGTTATCGGCAGTCATCGCGTAGCTAAAATTATATATACTAGTATATGCATATACAGCTTCGGAATGGAGGTATAATTATGAAACAAGTTTGGTAAAAACATACTTGGTACTTTCAACGCTCCCATCTGGGTGTTATATCTTTGCCGTATCAAAAGGTATATAACTTCAATAAAATAAATTAAATCCTATGTTAATTAACAGTTTCAATCTTGAGAAATTATTAAGCTTAACTTATCCGTTGTGAAGTCTGAGTGTGTAGGTGTGAAATGTTAACAAAGTCACGCTTTTATAGCAATCAAACGGCTAATGATAGTGGTCTCATTTTTAGGCAAGCATGAGTCTGTCATGTTGCTTACAAGCCTAAGGAAGCATATCAATTTACGTCGCAGTTAAAAAAATTATGGTAGTGGAACCAACAGCGTTACCATACTTGTACTTGCAATCAACCATTGTTAAAGAACTGCGACAGTTAAGAGGAGCAAAATATTTTTCTATCTGACCATTACACGTTGCAATGATACTGGCAGCGTCAAACAATGCCATGGAAGTGGACAGCAGCAGGGTCAGAAATGGTTGGAAAAGCCTAAAATTTAACGCATATTAAAGAATGAACTATGATTGAAAGCAAATTTTTACAGTTAGGCAAACTTGTAAACAAACAAAACGATCGCGTAACCATCCACACACACAGTGCAAACCAAAAGATCATTTAGGCCGGCACATTGTTCTGCGAAAGCAAAGGCCTTCATCAGAGGTGATTTGGGCCGCAGTAACTGCTGCAGCGTGCTCACCAGTCATTTTCATTGAGCACAAAGGTAAATCAACAAATCCCCGAAAAAACAAGCCGACCTGACGTATAGATGGTGCCAATAGCTTGAAGAAAATATTTTGGTGAAAAGGGGACAACCTTATAAAAAATATGTTTTAAGTTTCAAGGCGCCACGTTATTTAGTATTTTTATTTGAGCAATCAAAAGTATACTATCTCAATGGATTTGTAAACTTAGAAAAAAAAAATTGGTCACCGTTACGTAATTCAATATTTTCATTTGAAAATCTTTAGTCTAATCAATATTAAGACCGAACTAGATTCTACTGTGGGGGAGTCTACTCCTTTGTTTACGACTGTAAAGTATTTAAACGAGACCGTACGGGCTGCCAAGACGAAAGAGGTGTCCACGCCGGACACAGTTAAGAAAATCCACAAAATGGTATTGTGTAAAGTGATGTATATCGTATATTGACCGAAGATTTGAATATGAGAAAGCTCTGCGCAACATTGGTGCCACGCTTGCTTTAAATAAGGCAAGAACAGCGAAGTGGGGATGCTTCAGTAGAGTGTTTGGCGATGTTTCATCGCGATAAAGCCGAGTTTTTCCGTCAATTTATAACCATGGATGACACATAGGTCCGCGCTAATCACCTGAGGCAAAGGAAGAGTCAAAGCAGTGGACTGGGAGAATCACGTCCAAAGAAGACGCCATCATGGCGTCTGTGTTTTGGGACGCGCATGGAGTTATTTTTATTGATTGTCTTTAGAAAGGCGAATATTATGACAATTCATTGCAGCGTTTAGGTGATAAAATTATAGAAAAAAGGCCGGATTTGGTCCTGTAAACATTTGGTCCAGTTCACACATCTTCATTGCAATGGTCAAAATGAATGAATTAAAGTTCGAATTACTTCATTACGCACCTTATTCGCCAGATTTACAAATTCTATTTCCAAACTTGAACAAATAGCTCGGAGGCAAAAGATTTGCCAACAGTATTCATCCCTCTGGTTGAATGGCTATCTGATACGATTACTCAAGTAATCACTAGTTTATTTAATTTATGAACCGATTTAATTTAAAATAAATTAGCTACTACTTACAAATACAGCCAAACAAACAATAAAAGCCCATATGGAAATCCTCAGCCACCTTAACAGCTTCCAAGCCATGCATTAGGTCTAAAAGTGAGGAGGACATTAGAAAATGAAAGAAGCATTTGATAAAATGAATAAAATAATGAAAAAACAAATAAACCCGTCATTTAGGGGATTCGCCACAGATTAACAACTCAAAAACTTTTTTTTTTGTCTTCAATGATCATAATGTCATATTATATTATTATATGTCATATTATATTTTTATAAATTTTTTTATAAATTTATGATGATTTGTTGCATATTGTAATTTACTTATAATTGGCCGGAAGGCTTTAAATTACAAGCCAGAAATAAATAAATAAATAAGATAAAAGCCAGTACAAATTTCAGTCAGGTGAACTGTTTTACATACTCGTATACTCTCGCCCAACAAGTTGCTGCAAAAAATACTCCGAATTAAGGCACAATAAACGAAGCAAAATTGTGACTTTCTGAAGTCCTACGTTTTACAAATGTATCGTAGAAATCAACCAATCTGTATTTGTGTTACATTAAGAGGCATGACAGTGAAATGTAGTTTCATTCGCAGTACTATATCTCTAATTTGAGCTCAATTATGCTAAATATATAGGTAGTGATTTGAATGAATGTATCAGAACATAAAAATCAACAAAATTACAGCATTTTTAATTGGTAACATCATTTCGAGCACCGACCCTGCATACAAATAATTTTTCCTAGGTAATCGGTAAGTAAAATTTTTTATATCTTGTAAAATAAAAGAATTCATTTACTGTCTTCTTTACATATTCATTTAATGATCACTTCTTTCCAAATATTTTAATGCTTGGCAATAATGAGTTCATAGACCGAATGTGCTTATTTTACTAAAATAACACATTTTCTGTGATATTTTCAGCAGGATTCTTAATGCAGTATATCAACAAGTACAAGTATTTCTAAGACTTAGATATAATAAATATTTTAATAATGTTTTCCACATTTTGGTAGTTATATAGTTAGTAACCATACCTTCTCCTGAAAAATGGAAGGTTTGTATCATTTGAACGATTTTACCTATATATTATTATGTTAATAACTCTTGTTCAATTGCACTAAATTTATAGAAATTTAGTAATTGAATGATTTTCTGAAATTCAGTTCAGGCTGCAGTAGCCTAGATTTTTCTCTAGTGTATTGACTGATAGTTCTCTATGAAACTTGAGAGAATCAGAAAGAGTTCTCTTACATCTTCTATTACCTCCCATACAAATTATCGATTTAGTCCATGTACTCCTAGCTTTATATCTCTCAAGCAATTGTACTAAATTCATTGCTGAACTTGGCTATGAGTATGAATATAAACGGCAATGACACGCACGTTTTGGTACCTTCCATTGTAATCGACGGATTTAACGAAATATATTTCCGTATTTCCTGATAAGCATACAAACCACCACGTGATTCAAAAATGTAAAAAAAAAAATTGCAGACCTTCTGAACTAATAGATCAATTTTCAAAAACAAGCATCCAATTACATTTTCCCCCTGTGATTTCAAATCGGTCAGCTGCAGTGACCGACATTTTCTCTCACTGTATTGCTTTGTAAAATTTTGAAAAAATCAACAGAATAGCCGACCCCTTCATATGAATTCCCTAATATAATTTAATTTTACTAAATTCGATATAAATTAACACATATCAAATTATTAAATTATTTACAGGAATGAAATGAAAATCTACGATTCCACAATAATTTTTAACCGAAAGTCTTCATTTAAATTGTAATTTTGCTTTTTTTATTTTAAGACATAAAAAATGCAGGGTAAGTTATATATAAGTCATCTCACCTGGCTGAAATTGCTGTACGGTTGTCAAATCAATTTTTTATATGGGAGGGATTCTTTCGTCAGGACAAGAAATAGTTTATTTAATTTATCTAACTTACCTCAAATCTAGCCCTCCAACTAGTCAAATGGATCGTAACTAACATAGTTGTAAGACACATAGCGCTTACACAGTATAGAAAGGTGGAATTGAAACCGTGTCCACCGTATTTTAAGAAAACACAAGAACGACCGTAACTACGAAATATAGATGTTGACTATTGAGAATAATTTAGTAATAAGGTCGTGATTTCATAAGCTGATCTTGTCGATATTTGGGTAATAAAGGGTGTCCCAGCAAGAACGCAAGATTTAAATTTTAAATAAAATACAGATATTTAAGAAAAAATCGTGAAACTTTATTATATCGTAAAGTAGACAGAATAAGGTTATGTATGGAACAACACATCGGGCAGATGGCCGCCGCGACTTTGCTGGCACACATGCGATCTTTTAATAAAATTTTCAAATACCGTTTTGCATAAATGCTGTGGTATTTTCATTAATGCAGCGTCCAATTTCCTCTTTTAAGACTTGAGTCGTCGTCGGCTTCTTCGCGTAAACCATCGACTTCAAATGCGACAATTCTGCCTTTTGACGAAGCCATCAAGATGGAAATGGGCCTCGTCACTGAAGATGATTTTATCGGAAAAATCAGCATTTTCATATTGTCTTTCCAATACCCAATTAACGAACTCCTTCGCTGTCCATGGTCAGCTGTATGCATAAAGATGCAAATCTTTCGTCAAAATTCGCTGCATAGTGGATTTGGAGACACCAATTTGCTGAGCTCGGTGTCGAATTGAGTTGGATGGAGTTTGAGCGACATCATCACGTACAGCTGCGATGTTTTCGGTCGATCGACCTGGTCGAAGGCGCGTTGTTGTCTTTACATCACTAACAGACCCAGTTTTGGCAAATTTATCCATTAATCTCTTTACAGTTGACTCTTTTGAAACATTATTGTGACCCTAAATTGATCGCAATTTGCGAACTGTAGCCGGAAAACTTTCAACATTTTGGTAAAACAATTTCACAATGAGAATGCGTTGTTCATTCGTCTAGCGCCCCATTTTTACTAACCTCGTACCTTCTATTAGCAAACAATAACAATTGTTCAAATGTCAAACAATGACACTTCGAATGGCGCCAAAGTTAAATCTTGTCTTCTTGTTGGGACACCATTTAACTTCATATTATTAGTGTTAAGGAATCCACTTTCTACATGGGCTTAGAAAATTGTATATTTTACAAAGCTTTCAAACAGCATTTGAAACTCAAGGCACTGAAAAATTATTTTCAGTAGTAAAAAGACCTTTTGACCTTTAGGTCAAAGGTGTTATATCTATTTATTTTCAATTTGTTCAAGGCAAATTGAAAATTATTCTATCTTAAATACAATCTTGTTTTCGTTGAAAAATATATGTAATTGTTCATCCGTTTGTAGTTATATTTGGTAAGTTATTAGTTATTTGCATTATTTAGGAATTTTTTGAATAATTAGATTAACATGTTTCCGAAAAAGTAATTTGTTGAATAGGTAGGTTGATAAGTTCATAGGTACGATACATATCCGTATTATTAAATTTGAAGATTTCAATGCAACACAAGGATGCCAACTGATAGATATATTTATAACAATAAATCAATTTTAGAAGCAACGAATGTTTTTTTAATATATGTTATACAATAAAACGTGTGAAAAGCTGGGGCCTTGCAATATTCTTAGATAAATGGAAGAAAGTTAGTCAAAGTTTCCATATTAAGTCATTGATTTATATATTTTTAATTTTTGTATTTGGATTCAGCCATGATAAATTTGTTTAATTGAATACTACTGTGTTCAAAGCGTCAACATGTGCTACAAAAGTATTATCCCAGATTTTAAATTGTTTCAGATTCATAAGTCAACTTACGGGCCAGAATATATTAATTATTATCGATTTTTCAACATTTATTATTTCCACATTTATTATTATCGATTTTTCTCCAGCAGTGTAGCGCAACATAGCTGACAAAAATTTAATTTATTTCAGGTTATGAATTAGGGATTACAGAGGAAGATTACATTTCGATAAGCACATTTTGAGAGATATGAATATAAGAATATAACGGCTAACTGGCCCATTTATCGGGAATGTGAAAGAAGGGAAATGGTTAGTCAGTCAATTTTTCCAAATTCTGTGAAGCATTATAAAAAAAAATTCAGTGGACAAAAGCTGAAGTTATTGCAGTATACAAAACTGGGGTTTCAGGGGGAAATTTGAATTTCTGAAATTCGTTCAATTTGTATGGGAGATACAAGAAGGTGTGGGTCGATATAGCTCCTTTATAATCCACGATTACGTACGCCAAGTTTTGAGAAGTTTATTGAAGATTTGCTACCGTTATCGCCTCCACCAGGCAGCTAACCAGACCACCAGACATACAGACATAGCTCAATTGACCTAAAACATTAGCCAAAATATGAAACACACTTGCAATTTGGTCAAAGGGTGTTACGTTTTTGACTGTATTAAATGATATATATGATATTTCATTCCTCCCGATGAAGGTATAATTAACTAAGGAAATCAGACTAATTGTCCTATAGTCGCCATTTTGTATTGAGGAAACAAAATGGGCATGGTTGGTTCATCCTGCAATATTTCTATCTTAATGTGTAGGAAAATTTTGTAATGTGCAAAGTCCTAGTAAATTGTGTGCAAAGTCCTTTGCACACTGTGATAAAAAATAACATTTTTGATTCAAAATTACTTATATGATGATATCAGCAGTGTATATTAAATTCTTCCAGAATACAACAAGTTATATTAAATTCTACAAAATATTCCAAATCTATCCATTCCAGACTAGCCTAGGAAGTGATATTTGTCAAGCCCATCATTGTGCCATCTAATTGGGTTATAATAATTTTCCAAATATACAACGTGTAAAATATTCAAGTAAAATTTGTCTAATTAAAGTTTTTTAAATATAAGTTTTAGTTTTCATTCCAAATATAAAATGATTCAGTTCTCCTTTAATAACATAACATTTTTTTTCAATTTTCAACAGAAAGCAATTTCATTTTAAGCAAATTCTGATTACTCGTTTTCATAATTATACCGTTAAAACTACACAAACATCAGGTTTCACTGATATACTCGCATTTTAAAATTTTTCCGCCTAATCGCCGGCATTTGGCGACCTTTGGTTGCCATGCTGTAAAAAACTTAGTTGATCCACTAAAGAGTTAAAATAGAATCTACTTCATATCTACACAAACGCAGAAAAACATGTGGGCAGTAATCAATCCGCTTTCATAAATGTACTTAAATACGGCTAAATAATGTATATGTTAATACCTTAGCTGATTTTTGTTATACAGGGTGGCGCAATAGAACGTGCATATTTAAAAAACAGATTAAAAAATAAATACAAAAGGTATGGTTAAAATAAATGTAAGGCATTGTAGAGTAATAAATGGAGTTTATTTTTTAAAAATAACATCACCTAAATGGTGACCCTCTCTACGACGGCACTCCTCTAACCGCAAACGAAAATTATTGAAAACTTTCTTCAGTAATACTGGTGTAATGGCTGCCATTTCACCACGGATATTCTCCTTGAGCTGAACAATGTTTCTTGGATTATTACTGTAGACTTTGTGTTTGAGGTATTCCCACAAAAAAAAGTCAAGAGGCGTCAAGTCTGGACTACGTTTGGGGCATGGGACATCACCTCTTTTCGAAATCAGTCTGCCAGGGAACATCTGCCTCACCACCGCCATGGAGTCATTTGATGTGTGACAGGTAGCTCCATCTTGTTGGAACCAAGTTCTGGAACTCACTATTCTTGAACTTTTAATTTCTGGAGCCAAAAATCCGTCCAACCGTGACGTTTTGGCCCCGCGCATTTTCGAAGAAAAAAGGACCAATTATTCCTCTGCCAGAGATTGCTGCCCATATTGTCACTTTAGGACTATGCATTGGTTTCTGGTGTTTGATTTTGGGATTTTCACTGTTTCAGTAACGACAATTTTGACGGTTTACGAACCCATTCATGAGCAAATGAGCCTCGTCAGAGAAAAGGATATTGTCAAAATTGGAAAATCGATTAAGCATTTCATTAGCAAATGCGAGCCTTGCTATGAAGTCAGACTCTTTCAATTCTTGTGTTAATTGCAGCTTATATGGATGCAGTTTAAGATCCAATGTTAAAATTCGTTGCAAACTTCGTTGCGATAATTGTAAGACAGACGATCTCTAGATGTTCTTGGGCGACCATTTCCCTGTGGTTTAAATGTTGAACCGGTCTTTTCAAAACGCTTTACCCATATTTTAATTATATTAGCACTCGGAGCTTCACTAATTCGCCGCAGTCCATATTCAGCACAATATAGTCGCCTAGTAGCAATATATGAACGAGAGTTCTCGTAAAATGCGCGCACGCAAAATGCGCGAAGCTTCCCGTCGAAGTGATTCATAGCGACTAAAACTCCATGAGCCCGCCAATCCAATGATGTAGGCGCCCCTGAACGGTGATTATAAATATCCACCTTTTTTTACCAGTCATTTTGATTTTCATTTATTTTTTATGAAGACTGCGGAATTTATTGTGCCGGTATGTGACACGACGGTCTATAAAAGCGGTCGTCCTTTTATTAAATTTAAAGAAACGTATAAATTGGAATTGCAATAATTTCAACAAAGATTTATTTTATATTTATATATAAAATAATATATATTTTATACCTTGCTTCACGGAGACAATGTTTGCGTGGTTTTTGTGACATCCCATTTCAAATACTTTAAGAAATCCTGGTTGTTTTCTATTTTTGCTGATATTTAATTTATATTTCAATTAGCTTTATCACTAACTAAAAAGAATCTAAAAACCCATAATAAATTTAACAATTCTTCTAACATTATATATCCATAACATATAAAATTTAGAAATATTTTGTGTAATAGTATAACAAATAATTATTATGCCAACAAATGTGATGCTCAGAAAGGAGTGTTTAAAGTACCAAAAATATTTGATCATCGATTGAACGATGTCCACCTGTCTAGCTAGACAGGATAACTGTTACTGAAACTTTGCAGAACTTGGCACAAACTATTATTTTGCCATATCATAACCGACGATTGCATAAGGGCTATATCGACTCACCCTTCTGTCATCTGCCTTAGCTCCTCACATGTAGTAAGCAATAAGCGAATTTACTATTGTATGGCTTTATAATTCTTTGCAAAATTAAAAAAAAAATTGACCATGTAACCGCGTCGTCTTTTAAGTTCAAATTTATTTGTATAGCATTCAGTCAAATTTGGCACATATCATGTGTCTTGTTCTCATACATGGTATTGGCTTATAATTTCATTATAAAACCATAGAAATAGGACCCGGATATCACATCCTGTTAGATATCCCCAACAAATGACCGAATGATTTACCTTGAATTTTAAGCCTCATATCTTTCTAGCTGTTGTACAAAATTCGGCAAACGTCATTCGTTCGGTGAGAGAATAATATGAGAATGGAGATGGGGATGAGAATGTACCCACAACACAAATTGATCAAATATTCGAAATGTAATTCTTCACCTGTAATCCCGTAATTACAGACTTCTGTCGAGTACATTGCATTAAAATCCTTGGTGAAATGTGAAATAATCGGCAGGGTATCCACTTACACTCAAGTTAATTCATTTAATCCATGTATTTCTAAGTTTATACCTACCATTGAATTACATTAAATTCAGTATAATTTAGCACGCGTGTGGCATTTGGTAAACTTATTTCTAAGAAAGAAAATGGATCTCTTAGGATACCTCGCATACAAATTACCCATTTTAGCATAAATCAATGTTTCCGCTTTCATTTCTAAGCTAAAAGTTTCAGAAAGTAATAATTTTGGTTCTTTTGTAGTTTTTAAAGTTAGAATAGTTTTTAAAAAGAACATAGCAATTTACTGCACCTCTTCTGTCAGACTTTTGTTTCACTTCACCTGACTGACTTTCCGTTTATTATACTTAATTAATGCATATGTCAGCACAAGATGAGAACGCTTGGTTCTAGCATTAGTACAAATCGCACATAAGTATCGAAACAAATACCTCAAGTTCGTTTTATCCTAATTTTACGAATTTAGCTTATTATATATATAACCTTCACAAGGTTAACAAAACACAAGTTTGAATGATTATCACGTTCAAATAATAAACTGTTTTCAAGGAAAACTATAAACTAAATTCAAGCAACAACTTCTTCATCCCCAAATGAACACCAATTTTGGTCATTTGAAGTTAGTTTTTCATCAAACTGCCTTCTTATATAAAGTTCCCAGTTCCAGCTCACAATGATGGCTCCGCATATTTTCGGAGTATTATTCTCTAGAATTTTCCCAGAACTTCTTGTACCACAACCCTGTGTACTGCGCTGTAAAGCAATACAGTTAGGACTTTTTACAAAAGTTTCACTTTTTTCATCGAGAGAGAGCTTCATCATTAAATCGCTTTTTAATCTCATAGTAGTATTGATCATCAAAGTAAATAAGTTGGTTTAGACGAGGTCAGACCCAGTGAGGTCAGATTTACCACCAGATCGATGGCCGTTGCCAATGAATGCGACATATTTTACCAAAAAAGCAACCAGTCGGAATTCGTTTTCAGAAGCGTTGTCATGCGCACTGAGTTTTCCGACTGTTGGACTAAGAATATTTTCTATTTCTATTTTGGCAATAAAATGTAAAACGAATTTAAAGTTGATGCAGCGGTCCTGCGCATCTTTTATTCATCTAATCTATCTTTGTTCTCTTAGTCTTTGTTTTCCGTCGGGGCTTTTCAGCATTTCAAATCAACTTGCATTGATTTGATTAATGAAGGGATTTTATATCCATTAGAAGTACTAAGGACAACACATTTATTACATAGAAAACTACTACAGGAATTTCAGTCAAACGAACTAAATTAAATCCCCATCAGCCGACGCGTAGTGGCGCTAAACGAAAAATAGAGGAAAATATTATGGCAGTCTTCAACGGTTTGACCAATTTTGATGAAATTGAACAAACGTTCATGAAGTGTTGGGAAGTTCATGTTCGGCGACTGATCGCTCCAGGTACAAAAATTTGTCAAATCCAAGGTAGCGTAATTCAAAACTTCTACTTAAAAATTATAGAGAATCTCGATGATTTTTCCTAAATCAACCAAATTATATAGAAATATCTGCAGGAACGTGGCATTTCTGTAGAGATATTCTTAAGGGCGTTGCATTACAGTTCATTGATATTTTATAACATTATCCTAACTATGTTTAATGTTAGTTTATTCTGAGTTTAGTTGAATTGAATGAAAAATATGAATCTAATAACATATGGGTTAAATGAGATAATTTATCAGAGAGTTATTTGAAGCAGCATAGTTACTATACAATGAATCAAAATTAGGTTACTGAAGTCTGCGAATTAGTAGTTACAGAGAAAAAAGTGAATTTCGAAAAATCGATTAACTTGTATTGGAAGTATAAGAAGGGACGGCACCACATAGCCCGTTTACTATGCCAAATTTTAGCAAGTTTCATAAACATTTGCTATACCCACAGTGTCTACCAACCATGCCTCAATTGACTAAAAAAGTTGTGGAACTCACTTGCTCAAAAGATATTTGTTATTTCAAATGATATATATATATTTTTTAATTCGATTAAGTAGAGATACAGATAAGAAGAAACTATTGTATGAAACTCAACGGAAGTTCGATAGTAGTAAGGTGGGAGGCTCGTTTGAACTGTGAGGTAGACATTTGGGATAACAATGTCTGACCTTTTTAACAAGGTTTGATTCAAAATTAGTCATCAGGTCCGATAGAAAAGAACTTGCCTATACATAGACTGAACCCACCTCCAGGAAAACGGGAATTTTTTGAAACTTATTCAACAATATAATCATTTATTCAAGGTCGATATACAATATACGATAAACGATCGCTTCCGTCGTGCCAGTAAATCTGAAGTCGATACGGTAACTGCCGCTGAGCTCTGTGGAATTTCTTAAAATTAGATCAGCCTAATTCTTTGGCGGATTGTAAATGGGCAATATCAGCCCACCCCTTCTGGCATCACCCGGACAAGTTTACGAATTTTTAGAAATTCAGTTACCTCCCTGTAACTCCTCGTTCGTAACCTGTATCAAAACAAATTTTTATGCCTGTATTATTTCAAAATTCCAGATAAAATTGGAAACAAATCGGCAGGTAATCTTCATCCCCTTTAGTAGCTCCCATACAAATGATTTAACTAATATATTCGTAGATTCACATTTTTTACGTTGTTGTACTAAATTAATTAAAGTTGTCACACGTTCAGCGCTTGTTCTGGTAGTGTCTCAGAATGGAAGCGAAGCACATTGTCATACACCTTCAGGCACCTCCCATACCAATTTAAATTTTTTTTCGAAAATCAATCATTGTTCTGTGATTTCTTATTAGTAGGCTGTAATAATCTGGGTTTTTTTTCATTGTAATTCTCTATAAAACTGGAAAAATCGACCAAGTAACCTTCTGGTACCTCCCACACAAGTGACTGATTTAAACAACATATGTTTACGTCCATATCTTTCAATCATGCGTACCAAATTGAGTCAAATTTAGCATATATTTCATATTTGGCAAAGTAAGTTCTAAGAACAAAAATGGGTGATGTTGCCATTCCCATTCAGGTACCTCAAAAATAAATTACCATATTTAACTTATATATTCCTATATTCGAACTATACTAGATTCGTACAACTATTGCACTAAATTCATTATAATTGAGATTGCAGCAGGTATTTAGTACTGCGAATGAAAGTATTTTGTGCTGCCACGCCCCTTAGGGTACCACACCTATATATTAGCCAACTTACCCAAAATCGACGCCCTCTCTAAATTTATTGTGCTTTAATTTAATGTATTTTTATACCTTCATCCGAAGGAATAAAAGTAGATATTACTTAATAAGAACAAAGCAATTAGCCACGCCCCTTCCGGCACTATGCACATGCTTGTATTAAGGGAAAAGGTCATTGGGTGAAGATATATATGTATATAAGTCAGTTTACTTGACTGTAATTTCTGTGCAGGCTTATTATTGAAAGCTGTATATGGTAAGCGTTGTTATTGAGCAAAGCGGACAAAGTCGATATATTACGTATAATCACAAAAGAACTAAATCCGACTTTTGAAAAGTGATCCTTTTTGGAAAATTTTGCTAATATTTTTAGCATTGATTTGTTAACTACATTAATACATCATAGATAAGGAGAAAAACTATCCAGTTTGTTTATCAATTAAAATTGGGAAATTAAGCTTTTCCTTGGAAAATTAGATAACTGAATATATAACGTGTGAGAAGAAGAATTCTTTGTTGACGTAATAATTTATCCGACGATGGATCATCACTTCGTTCACGATACTACGGCAGCAAGTGGCAAAATCAGTCTATAAGGAAGCATCTTTCCGAGGCAAAAACAAATCCGCTCCTGCAAAAAATTAGATTTTTCGATATATTCCCAAACGATATTCGCTAATTATAATAAAAGCGATATATGATGGAAATCAATTTATGCGAGAAGAACTATCACAGGTCATACCGCTCTAATTGAAGATTGTTTATTAAACGATACTTCAGTGGAAATTTCATTGGAAAAATCTGGCATGTCTATATATCAAGCATGAGAAAAACACCCTTTCGTTGCGCTCATTATCTTGTAGTCAGTACATCCCCTATGGCAGTGTGGACCGCTATTCATGATAATATACATATAGTATACACGCCCATGGATTGCTGTCCACATTCTGGATTGCTACAAACATAATAATGACATAATGATTAGGTTTATAAGCACAAATGTGATCAAATACAAAATCGTTTCCTTGAAAACCTATAAATTAAGTTTTATAAGAATTATTGGATTACTTTTACCTACAAATAAACTTCTTTCATTAACTGTTTAAAGCGTTTGATTCAGGACGCTTTTTAGTATCCAGTGGCAAGTGTTGTTTTCAACAACGTGTCCCGTACACAGAATTTCATTTATTTATTTGTTTGGCTTTTTATGTTTACTCTTGCTATTGTCTAGGATTTCCTGTCAGAGGACGAACGCACACAAGTACGCAAAGAACTCACAGGGCAAAAGGGAACAAAGACGCCATACTGGTGTAGTTTCAGATTATTTTCATCATTTCATACGTTATAACGAGATATTTCAAATCTTAATCCGTATCCTGTTTAAACTTTATGTGCCGATGGTCGTAAACATATAAGTTACAAGAGTGTCATTAGCAAATTTGAATGTATTTGCTGTTTAGCTGCCTATATGTACTTGTGTGTATAGATTTACAGTCTAAACTTTAGACTAAAAAGATGAAAAGGTAATAAATAAACATTTAATACATCGAAAGCTGGTAGAGAGTACATTTAGTTTATTACCGAACTAAAATCTTTAAATTTTTGACACTGCCATCTACTCAGTTTCCAAACATGGTCCTTTGTAATACGATGAATGGAAAAAAGTGTTAAACTCGTGATTATTTAAAAAACTGAACTAAGAATGTGCTTTTATGGCCAACAAAAAAGTTCATTGTATCTTTTTTGCTCTCTCATATTTAAATTTATGGTTTTTTGTTGGAGTTCCGGGAACCGATTTTATGTGCAAATAAAATATAAAGTTTCGTTTATATTTTGTTTTATTTGTTAAATTTCCTTTTTGTTAAATTTCGTTCGTGTAATAATCAACATTTCAAACTAGCTGCACAAAAACATTTAGAAAAATGAGCCGAACGCAATGTTTATCACTAATTGCAATTTAAAATGGAAGTGCCAATCTTTGCTGGAAAATGCTCATGTTAAACATTCTAGGTGTCATTTGGTATCCCGTCCATAATAACAATGCTCTTGTCACTTCGCTGTAGATAGCTGTCCATCAATTTTGTTGGTGTTAAAAAATTTTATGTATTTCTAGTTTTTTTATTAGCGAATTCTAAAGATTTTGGGATGGATGATCGATCCTGCTTTAACTGCTTCAGAATAACTGCATTTCTAAATTTGAAAAAACAATATGTATTACAAAAAATACTGCTTGTGTTAAACGTTTTTTCTGGAATACATCAGTACGCTGATTCCAAGTAGACCAACAACATTGCTGAACTTTAATAATTTAAATGTTGGTTGAAGCCTGTGCAGAAGCGACTCAAATATTATTTCAACTGTTACAAGAATAGGTAGGAAAAATGCGGTATGTACTATAAAATATTAAAACTGCCCTGACGTTAGGTTTGTGGAATGTATGAATTCTATATTATAGATGAACATGTGATTTTGGTGTAGGAATTTTGTATAAGAAATTGCACGTCGTGCGTGGTTATTTCATCATACAGCAATTTTAAGGCAGAGCATAGAAAACGAATGAAGCGTGAAAAATTTTAACAAATAACCTGACATATAAAGTAGGTAAAATTATTTTGAGTAGTTAACTTGCCCCAAGACCCGTATAATATTGGAACTGATGCTAACGAGTGTTCCGAATTTTATTTGATATGTTTTGAATTTCATAGGGAAAATTTGAATTTCAATTGATGTAATTAGAATTTAAAATAGAAATTTTGATCTTCAACTGATGTGTTTTGAATAACAAGTGGATTTTTTTTGTTCTCATATATCTTAAATGGAATAATTTAGTTTCAAATAGAATTTTTTTTTGGCTGTTTTCTTTTCCAGTTTTACCAAACACTACAATGCAATAGGATTGGCAGATACTTAAGTCAAGGTAGTCTACGGATTATTACAGAGGGAAAATAAATTTATAAATCGGTCAATTTATATCAGAAGTACCAGAAGCACCATTTATATGTGGTACGTTTTGACTCTCAGAGCTAAACTTGCGAACCCTACAATGTATGCAAAATTTAACAGCACTCAGTTCAACTGCTTGAAAGATATGAAGTTAAATATATATGGGTTAATTCGTTCATTTGCATAGGTCAAACAGAAGGAAATACGTAACTTATTAAATTTTTCTTTAGCAATGTAAATTAATGTAGTCGAAATGTAGGTTACTGCAGCTTATCAAATATAAACTAAAGAGAAATATTGAATTTGGTATAATTGGAAGATGCGTGACAATGCAGTCTATTTTAATTATTGGCAAACACTTGACCTGTATCAAATTAGCAAAAACTTAGTGCGGCTCAATAAAAGATGTGCATTTAAGAATATTTCTCCTTTGTACAGATCTTTACAAATTCTGCCAAGCTACAAAAAAAAGAGCAGTATAATGTGCAACCAGTACAGAAATATCAGTCAGCTGAGCTTGCGCTTACTTACATGTACTTTGACCCAAAGATTTTTTACGTTACTGAAGAAGTGTTCGGGGCACCAAAAGGGGCATGGTAAATCACCAAGTTCATGTCAACAAATGCTGTGAATTAAAAAGCATTAAAGGAAACAAAATTGTAATTTATTGAGATTAGTTATTATAACATACAATTATTAGAACTTACCTACAACTTACTGTATTTCGCTTATAACTTATAGAGAAACCATTGATTTTTGGCAAATCAGCTAATTTGTACGCTAGGTATCTTAGGAAAATGTGTTTAAAATATAAATTACGGGTGGCGCCCGGCACCAGTCAAATATTTTGGAGTACTATTGCCCACCGACAAGAGTTACAGAGGAAAACTGAATTTCGGAAAGTCGCTCAATTTGTTTGCGAGGAAGGAGAAATGAGGAACTCCAGCTACGGTCTGACAAAATCTTAGCCTGTGCCAAGTTTTAGCAAGCTTCATAAAAGTTAACGGCAATTACTGTGTCTACCAACCAATCAGATAAACGGACATCGTTAAATCGAACTAATACGTCATGAAATACGTCTGGTCAAAAGATATTTGGTACTTTAAACGGCTCCGATATATACATTTATTCCTGCGGGTTAAGGTATAAAAACTGCGACAGTTATCGCGTTTACGAGCTGTTCAGACAGACGCCAAAAGGCAATTAGTACTCTTCAGGCTTTCTTCTGGGTGTTACATTTTTGGCCGTATCAAATGGTGTTCACCCGAATTATTTTTGGTAAAGGAAAAAAGGATATTTTGTAAAATTGCTATCTAATGTTAATAAAGAGATCAATATAATAAAATATGGCAAATAGTTAGTTATTGTTAAAATTTGGCCTAGAACGGAAACTGGCCTAGATACATTATTTGTAATTCCTTCCATAAAAACCAACAGATTTGTCCAAGATCGCTTAACTACTATAAATTGGAATTGAATGTACGTATTAAGTAAGAATTACGTCAAACTAGCCATTTTGCTGAATTTAACTACACTTAAGAAATAGTTCAAGTAAATTTGAGGTGAATTTGCATGGTTTCTAATTCTCTTCTTATGACCACCTGTTTTAAAAATAGTTTTGCATTTATACATACTCTGACTGGTTTAAATTTATTTGTGCACCATTTTTTAAACATACAAGCATGTTATTCGTTCGAAGCGGTCATCAATTATTGATTGTGTTAGCATTTATTAAATTTCCACAGTTAACGTATTCATAATGAACTTTATCGATTTGTCGAATTTTCCAACACCGTTTGCTTGTGGTCTGTTACTGGAATAAATAACGATATTTACACTACATTAGCAGATTTTCAACAATAGAGGAAGGAATAGATAGAGGAGTAGAAATAATGAGATTAATTAAAAATATAAGCTTACAAAAAATGGAAAACTAACGACAATTGCAGATGAAAATGAATTAAATTTTTTTTGTAATCGGATATGAAAACCGAATTAAGAGAAATGCCTCCATTTCATAGTTTTGATTTTATATCTTATTTATTTGGTGTGGAATTAAAAAATTATTTTGATAAAATTTTAAAATAATCATTGTACCCAATAGTAAAAACACGTAATAATGAAAACTCATGAAATAAGTATCATAAAAGAGGTGTTCTATTAATTAGAACAACAGCGAGACAGAAAGAATTACAAATTACTTGCAAACATTTTTTATGAACATTTGCCAAAAGCACATTTAAAGAAGGTCAAGATGTTCAAACAAACTATTTCAAAAACATTAATTTCTGAGAAGGGCAAAATAACATCTTTGACATTCTGCCAATCTTTTCATGTACATATCTGAAGGGATACAAATTGATGTAGAAATAGTTTCCACTATGAAAATTCATATTAAGATTAATGGTTTATTTAGAGCCAAAGAAAACTTGACGAGAAAATCAGAAGCAAAATCACTTAAATAGAATAAAGATTACAATATCCTACATTCAACATCCATTTAAGAAACTCTAAATTCAAACTTAGAACTTGATAAAATATTTTCAGCAGATATAAGTTATTTCGACAAAAGCATGGTAAGCGAGAGTTGAGATTGCTAAATCAATATAGCTACTTATCGAAACGATTTTTTTAAATTTGGTTTGCAATTTGTTTTGTCAAATCTTATTAGATTAAGCTTTGAAATAGGTTGATATTACTAAAGGCGCCTTTTAATCTACAAGGCCTAGCAAAATGAAGATTTTAAAAGTTGTATTTGTAAAACAATATTTAAAAAAATTTCTTGTATCGAGAAAAGTTGTTTCTTTCTCAAAACAGACTTGTACTATGAACACATTTCTTGGCTATTGCATTATACAACCTTTTACAAATATTTTGTAAGTGGTTGCAAATAATAAATAATAATAATAAATTAGTAAATTCTTAGCTTCCATATAAGGCGTACACCTTTGCCTCTGTGTATACATATATTTGTTTATAATGAAAAACGGCTTAACTAGAATTTTCCGTTTTGAAATATTGAGTGTGTTTCAAAAAATCGCCATTATGGGAATCTGTCATAACTTTCGAAATGTATGTGATATTTAAATTGGACAAAATGTGTCTTAGAGTCATAAACAATAATAACAAAAAAATTGTTCTTTTTAATGTCGGTAATTATAAACGTTACGTAATTTATCAAAAATCGTTGATTTAAAAATTTGTTATAACTTGTGAACTATATCGAATTTTGGAATGAATTTGACGTATTTATGCATAAGAATAATAAAATAATATAATAATGAATAAACTCGTCTTTGTCTCAACTCCATTTAAGTCGTTTTTCCTTGTGACCACAGATGTACACACAACACGAGATAGACAAATGACCATAAAGAACTTAGGGTAAGAGCATAAGTAAGAAAGCTCAAGTGATTGAAATTTGTGTACTCATTTTTATATATTTTGAACAGCTTAACACGAAAATCACATTAAATTTACATTTTTCTCGTTAACATTTTGAGCCTTTAGGCTCCAGCGCGCAAGGAACGGCAGATCTTGCCGTCAATGGAGAAGTTATGCTCAAAAAATGTTAGAAACAATGTTTTCCCATCATTGAAATGCTTTTAACTTGATAGACTAGACAATACAAAACACCTTTTTTACTAAACTCAAAATATAAGAGCCCAAAAACCCGAACAAATGTTTAAATCGTCAGAAAGTGACAAGTTTTCAGACTTTTCCCTCCTTATATTCCAATTTTCACATAAAACTTAAAAACAAAGTATTTATCACATTAATTCTTATATACGATGGCGCACGAATCGCGCTACAGTGTCCAAGAAAACGATATTTAAAGATGTTGAAGGAGTTTTTTTTAACCACAAATGCGTACAAGACTTTTCCACTTCAATGGTATTTAGTTCCAACAAAAGTGAGCAAAATGGGCTGTGCACACACAGCCAGCTCCAACGAAAATTCCTGAACAAATTAATATCCAGAAACTCCACTTTCCGCTGGCCCCCAAGGTCACCAGACTTTTTTTTAGGGGTTTTGTCAAGCAAGAGGTGTACAAAACGAAAACAAGGAATTTTACTGAATTGAAGCAGTCCATTAAAACAACAATTAATGCAATAAACAATTTTCTGACCAGGTGTCACACATGCGTGTATGAGCATGGAGGTCATTTAGTCTATCATATTCAATACCAATTAGTTGTACAAAATATAGGTACAATTGAATTTTCTTTACAATAAAACATAAATAAATAAATAAATAAATGAAATACATTGATTAAAAAAAAGTTATTTAAATTTCTTATTGTAACGCAATCGGTACGCCACCCTGTACATGAGAAACAAAGGAAAATTTATTGTAACTTTATTATTCTTAAATTACTTTTGATTTCTAAAATTCCAAGACAAACCGACTGAGTAGAAATTTGCCATAAACGAGATAGTTTAGAACAGCTCCTCGTTAGTTTTCATATATTTGTTTCATATTTATTTCACATTTATTGCCGATCAAAGTTCTACCAGTGTATGCAGTTACGAAATATTCACGTAAAGTATTATAGTCCCCTTCCGAAATTATACATTTATCCTAACGAATATTTCAATATTCAAGACATTTTTCCGGTTGCGCCGTGAATTCCTTTTTATGTGTTCCATTGACCGAAAGCAAAAGCATCAAAGTGTTAGTTTGAGGTTTTGAATGAGACAGAAGCTTGTCGGAGTCATATCGGGTAAATACGACGGTTTTTTGGCCACAATTCCGTTGACTATGTCAGTCTTGCGAGTTGGTATGTTGTGTTAGTATAACATCTATAAATAAAGCCTTATTCGACGAATTTGTTATCTCACACGTTGAATAAAGACCTGATAATATTGTTTACATACTATCTCACCTTCTAGCAAGAATTGCGAGTGCACAGCGCATTACACTGATTTTATTCGCCTTTGATGTGATTTCAACTATTTTGTTTCAGTTGGAAGAGTCCTTTTTGAAATATGTTGGAATGTGTAGATTCACTTTTTAGCCAGAATAAGAATTGAAATTTGACATAGTTTTGTTTCTTGATTTGTTAAAAAATCCTGTATCTTTTTTAATATTGACAATTTCTGAATCAAAAACGGAGTCTTCAGTTCAGATAAAGCAGAGAATATGCAGTGCCGCTCACTTAAATAGCACCCCTTTTAAATATTTTTTTAAGCTCGATTTTTTCCAATATAATAATTATAACGAACTGGTTGTGCTTTTATAAATCATATTTCACGTATTTTCTGTTATCATATAACATAATTTTTTTTTCTTTTTAATGAATTAAGTACTAAAACATTAAACACAAAAAAAAGTCAGAAATTTAGTTTCAGGTTTTGGTTCATTTGAATAGCCCCCCTTACAGAAATTAGATTATACACGAAAACATTAGTTCTAAATTAAAGGTATTATTGTTTGCTTACATCAAATTTAAAAATAAGTATTTTAAGTAAAATTTAGTAGTAGTTTAGTAGTGCTTCCGCCCTGGTTGAGAATACCTTCATATATTCTGTTCGGTAAATAATCATACAGTTTTTTGATTGAGTCCAGCGAAATATACGACCCGGCCTGTTTAATCGATTAATGAGTTCACTTTTGCTTGAATATTGCTTGCCTGATACGCACACCTTGCGTACTAGCCATCCCCAGACGTTTTTAATAATGTTTAAGTCTGGAGAGTGAGTCATCACATAGCATTTTATCTTTCAATCCATGATTTGACGACTCTTGCTGTGTGGATTGGCGCGTTATCATGCTGGAATTTCCATTCCAATTCTTCGAAAATATTTTTAACTTCAGGAAAAGCTTTTTCCTGCACGGCTTTATACAGCGTGGGCCATAAGGGTGTTGGCGGTTTAAATATTCA
>JAHXMU010000027.1:1702800-1733959 GCA_019455685.1 Philornis downsi | reverse complement strand
AATAATTATAACGAACTGGTTGTGCTTTTATAAATCATATTTCACGTATTTTCTGTTATCATATAACATAATTTTTTTTTCTTTTTAATGAATTAAGTACTAAAACATTAAACACAAAAAAAAGTCAGAAATTTAGTTTCAGGTTTTGGTTCATTTGAATAGCCCCCCTTACAGAAATTAGATTATACACGAAAACATTAGTTCTAAATTAAAGGTATTATTGTTTGCTTACATCAAATTTAAAAATAAGTATTTTAAGTAAAATTTAGTAGTAGTTTAGTAGTGCTTCCGCCCTGGTTGAGAATACCTTCATATATTCTGTTCGGTAAATAATCATACAGTTTTTTGATTGAGTCCAGCGAAATATACGACCAGGCCTGTTTAATCGATTAATGAGTTCACTTCTGCTTGAATATTGCTTGCCTGATACGCACACCGTGCGTACTAGCCATCCCCAGACGTTTTTAATAATGTTTAAGTCTGGAGAGTGAGTCATCACATAGCATTTTATCTTTCAATCCATGATTTGACGACTCTTGCTGTGTGGATTGGCGCGTTATCATGCTGGAATTTCCATTCCAATTCTTCGAAAATATTTTTAACTTCAGGAAAAGCTTTTTCCTGCACGGCTTTATACAGCGTGGGCCATAAGGGTGTTGGCGGTTTAAATATTCAATTAAAAAAAAAAACTACGAAACATAAAAAAAATATATTTGTATTTTTAAAAAGTAGAAGCATGGGAATTTTTAAGACTTAAAAATAATGTTGTCCAAATGGCTTCCCTCGGCTGCTTGACACTCTTGGAACCGAAGTCGCAAATTTTGGAAAACTCGTTGAAAATTTGTTCTCGGTATTTTGTTACTTTCCTGAATAATGTTTCTCTTCAATTGCTCTAAATTGGTCGCATTATTCTCATAGACTACCGATTTGAGGTAGCCCCATAGAAAATAATCGCATGAAGACAGATCGGGGCTACGTGGGGGCCATTCAATATCCCCCCTTTTCGAAATGAGTTTTCCATGAAAACTTGACAAAGTTAAGTCGGTTATTGGCATCATCGAGATTTAATTCTTGGACTACCTGAATCTTATAAGCCTTCAAATGCAAATCACGTTTCAAAATTCGTCGTAAAGTTGTTCTTTTGACATCCAAAGACTGACTTCTCTTACGTGTTGACGGTTGCGGATTTCGCTGAACTGAAACACGAACACGCTCCACAATGTCGGCTGATCTTGCAGAAACTGGGCGACCACGAACCGTAATTGGTACTGTTGAGCCGGTTGTTTCGAACATTCTGATCCATTTTCGTATCACATTGGCGCTTGGAACTTCACTTAAATCGTGTAAACCGTGTTCATGCCGATACAAACGTCGTGCAGTAATCACTGATTTATTGTTTTCGATACGCTCGGACACAAAATGCACGCTGCACTCCCGTGTACGGCTCCATGGCGAATAATTTTCCAGGAAGCGGCGCAGCGAACAACATATCCCCCCGCCACTCCGCGCCCCGCGTTACGAGAAATTGAATATTTAAACCGCCAACACCCTTATGGCCCACCCTGTATGAAGTCGCAATCATTTTTGTAGAGAGAAACTGGAGCTCTATTGTGCCATAATAAGAGATCACACCCCATACCATAACTCCACCTTACCGGCTGTGTAATCGATTGAGTAGGTGTTCGTCTTTTCGAAGACCGCAAGAGTAGTAATTATATCCATCAGGACCCTCTAAATTAATTTTTTTTTCGTCGGAAAATATAATTCTATTCCACTCTCTACTCCATGTCATAGTCATACGATAAAAATTAAGGCGACGCTGCTTACGGAGATTGTCTAGCGGTGGTTTCTTTTTAAGTCTCAAGCATTGCAAGTGTGCTGCTTTGAAAATAACTCTTTTTACCGTTGATACACTTGCACTTACTCCAGTTTTTTCCTAGATTTTGACAGCAGAGTCGTGTGAATTTAAGGCATATCTCAGAATAGCCCTCTTGTCAGCCGCTGTATTAGCACTTGCTGTTCGACCTTTCATATTATTTACATAGCCTTCGGTGTCACGTAAATACGTCGAATAACTTTGTGACTTCCATTGGCTTTTCTGGTTATTTGATGAATAGAAAGTCTACACTTCTTGTACGTTTTAATTTTGGGTCTTTTCTCGACACTCAAGGATTTAGCTCGGCCTATTTTACTTAAAATCGATTGATTTATATTTATGATTTATGATGATCTGCAAAAGATTTTCACACTTAAACTGATTACCACGTGAGGGGTGTTATTCAAATGGGTCAAAAACGAAGAACACATTTCTCTCATTTAAAAGAAAAGAGGGAATTAAGAGGGACATTTCCATGGCTTGAAATTTTTTGTAGACGATGTGTGGGAGTACGAAAATAGCAAAAAATAAATAAATAAGTAAAAACTGAACCGTTACGTGAAGTGTACTTTAAATAGTAGTCACTACTGTTAAATGATTAGGGGGGCGCTATTCAAGTAAGCGGCAGTGTAGGTAATGACCACTTTATCACAACTTTGTCCATCGTATTGCTTTTAATGGTTGACATTATCTGAGAATATGAATCAATTAACCATGTTGCTTCTGGTACCTCCCATACAAATGATCTAGTGTCAAACATTTTCAATGAATTCAGTCAAACTTTTTTAACCCGTATGGCAGGAATTGTGAATTTAGATTTAGGCTTTTTTTCTGCTTATTTAGATTATTTTCGGATTTTTTGCAGTTTATGTTATAGCAACCGATTTCCGAATAAATAAAGACATTTTACGAGATGAAACCGAGTTTTTCGCACGGAAACTTGAATTAATAAAATTCATGTGCAAAAAGATTAATATTTCAACGGTGCTAAAATGAAATTACTTGAGGAAATCTGATTAAATAATCGGATTTAACTTAAACCTGTCGGGTGTTCCTTATTAAGAAAAGTAAATCAAAAATTGATGCATTTAACAATAAAATACAGACTTTATTAATTAAACCAACTTCACACAACATCCTGGCCTTTTCCATCAGTATTGTGAGATAAAATTGTGCAAGTGAAACATTTTTCAAATGCTTTTTCCAACAAGAAAGTGCGATTTTTTATTTTATATCTTCTATCGCCTGAAACGGGTGGCTCTAATTGATAATTTGACTTTCCCCATCATGTGAGTACGGCAGTTGTTCAGTAATATTTGGTGAGTTTTTGACTAGAAACCTTTCCACAATCATAGCCTTGTACGATGTGCGTTATCATTGTGTAAAATTGATGTTTTTTGGACGAATTTGCTCTCTCAAACGACGCAGATAATATTCTTTGTTTACCGTATGACATTTTGTCAAGAATATTCACAACACCGCGATAGTAAAGGAAAATAGTCAGCATTACATTGGCTTTTGGTCGTCTTTGAAGTTGGAGTTTAGTACTGTTTCGCCTTGTAATGTGCCTTGTGAATGTGAAACCGGAATTGATTTATTTTAACTTGTCTTCAGCAACTTTAGGCGAATGAGTTTTTGAAGAAATTTTTTATCTTTCGAAACTAGTCGAACGGTAACCAGTTTCGCATCCAAACAATCGTGTAAAATTGTATGAATATATTCGTGGAATAAGGATAATTTATCGGCTATCTTCCTCAAGTGACAATTTTCTGTCACCATTTCCTCCATTTCTTTGATGTTAACTTTAAATCTTCTAACACATATCTAAAACCCATAAACATGCATGTTTGATAAAATCTTCAACATTTGCAGTTATTCGTTACACAAAATTTCATTTGAGATAGTAAATTTGATACAAATCGGGACGGTTGCGTCAACTTTTAAATTACTAATTTTTGCCAGTTTTTAGGAAAATGTACATACCTAGTTGTATATTTGATATGGTGTTCCATTTCACTCATTAATGGCAGGTGATGCCAACCATAAGCTTCTGTAACTGATATACACAAGTCGGTGGTGGCAAAAAAAAGCTAGATCTCACTCGTCTCCTTCTGTGCGTTACTCTTCATTCTCGTATCAAATGTCCCCTACACCCATCCCAATGGATGAGGTTATTAAATTATATTTCGTATTTTCTTGTTTAAATATTCAAAAATGGACAACAATGTAATGAAGTTAACTGTACATAGTTCTATACTTAAATAACATATTTAAATTTAATTGGTGAAATATATTTTTACAATATGTGACGCACTCATGTACAAGAAATTTGCAGTAGGGACTGCCTTTGTAAGTTTGATATTTTGTGTATCATCAAATTTTGCAATTCGTAGGAACCATTATTTCAATTAAGTTATTTTCGTGGCGAGTAAACAGCCCCCACCCATATGTTGTATTTCAAATAAGCGGGCAATGGGGAATACTCCTATTGTGTGTTGCACATCGGAGCGCATGTAATTTACTTTCACTGGATAAATGTCGAACTATACGAACAACGACAATTATTTAAAATTAAATTGTTTTATGTCATATTTTGCAACTAAATAAAATACTTGCAAAAGAAAATATATATATGTTGTTTCACAATTTCTGATTTATTAGAAACAAACAATTTCCAATGTTCCATTTTTTATAACGCGGCATGAAAATAACGATTTCTGAATATATTGCAAGTTCAAGTAAATAAATCCTCACAAGAATTTTATGACCTAAAGTAATAGGACTTTACGAAATTCTAAATGCGTTTTTGTTAATTGTTTTTTGGTAATATAATTTATTTGTTTTATTTGTTTTGTCTGTCCTCCATGACTGACTGAAGTGAAAGAAATATAAATAAAATTCAATGCTTAAGCGTAATAAAATTTTGTGTGCCACCGGCAATTCAAATCAAAAGATACTAAAGCGGTGAACACATTATGCGGCACTGCCGGCACTGCATCTCCAAGTAGCGAAAATATAGCCAAGTTGTTGTATCTTTAGTCTAAATTTGAAAGCATTACACAGGAATTCATAAGAAAAGTTTACATCAATGTGAAACAATTTTATATTCATTTATAGAAACCTACGTAATTCGTTTTAAGTGGTATCACTGAAGATTTGGAGCTTTCAGCTTAAAATTTGAACTCCAAAATCTGCAATTAAAATACAAAATATTATTTAATCGTTTAAATTAATTTCAACCAGTACAAAAATTCGAGTCAAGTAAACTAAATATCATACTACTTCTTCAAACGTGCTTTTGCACTGGTTTAGTAGTATACGCAGAGTCAGAGGAAGCGTGATAATCGCTGGATTCTTATCGACAAATGTAATGAATTTATGCATAACGAAGGATGCAAAACTATAACTACTTGAACTTAATTATTAAAGCTTTCATATAACTTGCTATCTTCTGCATAGAAATTACTTTTCTCCGGTAAATGTGCAACGAACTCCATCTCCATTCGCAGAACTAAGTTTAATAAAAGGTTGCTGCTTGAAGAATTAGATTGAATTTAGTGCAATTGAATGGAAGATATGAATTTAGGAGCATATGGATTGAATTAAGTAATATGTTTGGGAGGTGTCAAAGCGATCGGGTTTATCAAGCCTTACAATTCAAAGCATTTGATATAAACTAAAATTAACACAACCTATGATTTAGAATATACAGGGGGGAATTAGTCTTCGATAAAGTTTATTAAACAGTTTATTAAACCTGCAACGGTAACTCATTTCCTATGAGTAATGAGCTGCTTTTGTGGATATCTAGCCACTGTTTTAGATAGTGCGCACATATCGTTCCTCATTATGGGAAATTTGTAAACGACCTATTTCCATTTCCCACAGCAATGGGAAATGGATGGCATCTGTTAGTTATAGTTTTATTTTTTTTTACTGTGCATTAATTCAGAGCAATATTTTATAAGAATTGAGGTTTACATGTACTGCTGTAGTTCGCTCGTAAACCAATAAAACTGTTAACATAACGTTTTATTATTTTTTTTATGCAAAAATTTCAAACTATACTGTGTTTTCTAATTAAAATCTACTAGAATGTGCTATCACATTTATGACTTTTGTTGTTTCACAAAATATGAATTGGATGTGACAAATAACAATAACAACAATTTATAAATTCTGGCATAAGTGTGAACAACAATAACGATAGAACAATAAGCGTTTTGGGATACCAGAGATTGTGATGAATACGTGGTCATGGAGATTCAGTCACATGAAAAGCCTAGTGATAAAAACATGGACAAAAGTCCTCATAGAATATTTTGCAAACGATATTGCCCCCCAAACTAAAATTCCGTTTACAAAAACAATTTCATGGCTCTAAAAAACCAAGAACATAAAAAATTTTAAAATTTTTTTTAAACCGAAAAATACCTTTTATAACTAATCGGGGTTAAAAACCCAGATATACAAACCACTCGTATACTGGAGAGAATTAAGCGTGCTTAACCACTGTTTTGAATAAAACTGAGTAGAGCCTCCAGCATATCAATTTGATTTCCAATTTGAGAAAAAAATATTTTGAGGATTTTTAACGAGATATAACGATAAGAAAATTTAAAGCACGGTAATGGTTTTAAATTTAAAAAGTTTTTTTCTGATAAGGATTTTTATATAGATCAACCTGTCAAACTGCATTCTACGACGAATTCATTTCGTACGCTTGAGAAAAACTCCAGTTTATTGGATAATTCAATGACAATGATGAATTCATTAATTTCATTTCGTTTAAAAGCGTACAAACTGCAACTCGTTCTGCAGCAGAAGGCCTGGCTGCCGAATCGTCACCGTTTCACTCTTTGACTTTTGAAAAGTTAAAAATTTGTTCAGCGATGAGACCAATATTTGTGTACTACTATACTCTATTTGTATACTAATATACTATATTTGTATACTAATATACTATATTTGTATACTATACCATATGTATACTCTATATTCTTTTCACGAGGAAAAAAATTCACCTGAACAATGTTTTCTTGTGAAAAAATTTAGAGACATTGTCAGATATTTTTGTATTAATGCTGGTCCTACGCTGACTTCCGCCGCGAATTTCGATGTAAAAAATGTGGTCGTGAAGTTGAAGTTTCTACCAGTTGGTTGGTTACAGTTGGTTTCCAATACTGAAACCGGATTCATTTTCATTTTTCGTCATAAGATCTTCGATAGTACATTGGCAAACTTGTGCAATGAAATATAATAAAAGGTAATAGACACAATACAAAAGACACAATACAAAGGACACAATTTGCAAATATATTATCAAACATATTATGACGTAAGTTGTTCAGATTTCAATGCTAAATTTTTTCCAAGAATGTCTCTTGAAATTTGTTCCTAGTGAAAAGAACATTATATTTAGCTTAAGTTTCTAGCACTGAAATCGAAACAACACATGCTAGCGTTGTAATATCCATTTCCGATATTTCTAAGATCTTGTACGAAATTTTGGCATCGACATTTCGTGATACATATCTGACTACAAACCAGTACAGAAATTCCAGTCAAGTGAACTGACTTGTATATACCTTTACGCAAAGTCCTTCTGCCGGAAGTTTTATTCCGAAGCCCTCCACTTAGAAATTATAAAGGGAACATAGATTTTTGTAAATTTAAATGTGTGGCATACTGAGAGGAGTGGCAATGTAATTGATATACATTGGAGTTTAGGGAGTACAGTGAAAAAATGACATTTCGAAAAATCGGTCAACATATGAAGATAAGAATACATGGATTGTGGATTATGAATCGAGATACCGTGGGTCGGCGTGGCCCATTTGCAATCTTCGACTCTGATGTGGCAAAATATTAAGTTGTGCTAAGTTTTAAGAGATTCCATAAATATGACAATTATTGTGTCCACAACCAGCTAGACAGACAGACTTCTTGCAATTAATTGAAAATGGCTTGACAAATATTTGTTATCAATATATTTCCCGTTTTAAATGGTTCCTTATATTTCCCAGCAACAACTTTGCGTACCAGATATCATAACAATCACCATATCCCATCAACTGGTATATGTAGTGCGGTTAAATACATACATAGTTCTGGCATTACATTTGCCAACAAGTAATTTATTTTTCCAATTTATAGGACTATATAAAGAAAGTTTAGCTGATTAATGCAGTGCGTTAAATCATCTTAGATTGGGAGAAACTGCATATATAGGTATAGTTTTTGTTTTAAGTTAATAATTAATTGAAAATTGTTAATTGTTAATTGAAAATTCACGACACATAATGTTTATACTATTAATAACTTTTCAAGGGATGACAACAATCCATTGAAAACAAAATATTTTATTACCATTATTTTCCAAAAATAGCTTTTTAATTCCGCTACTGGGCGCATCTTTCAGAAACTCTTGTAATTTTAATGTATCATTTATTTTTATTGATTTCATAAGTATTTCATTATCAATGTTTTACTTTTATTTTGAGAATTACCACGATGTAGGTTTGTTTCCTAAATTGCCGGTAGATGAAAAACTTCGGAAAACTACAACCCCGAGTTACAAACCTTCCTTTAAATCATAGAAGCAACACATTTTATAGTACTTCTGCCTAGCAGCTGGTTGTATATTTTACCAACTTTTCACCTTCCTATTCTTGACACGAATGTAACATTAGATGGTGTTAATTAAATTATTTTAAGTATTTTACATACGAATTTCTAGGCTCAGAAAAACACTTTCAAGGACTATTCGGTCATTAAATGACAAGCGAAAATAAGTGTTCTTCATTTTATTTAAATTCTCCGCAGACTCACGTCAGGATTTCTCAATAGATTACAATATTTTACGGAAATTCAATATTATTCGGTATTACTGACATCGTTATCACATACTACAGCTTTCAATATCATTAACATTATGCATTCGAAAATTTTATATACATTTCAATTGTGCGCACTTACACAAATTTCCATATAATCAAAGATTATTGTCATTCGGATATGATGGCAACATAAATACTAATACTGCCGCTGAATTTTCGCTAATCCTTATAAAACTTTTGTAATTCTTGATAAATTCACAAATGTCGGCACAAATCTCACTGGCAGAAAACAGAACTTCAGGATTTGCTAAGAATTTCTAATGCAGCAACGAGTCAAGAAGAACTCGAAATTAACTTTTCGTTTTCGACTTTAACAGATAACAAAACATAACCGAATACAGAGAATAAACTTGTAGCTGAAGTAAATAATTAACTTAAAGTTTCACGAACACCAAAGTGAAAAATGAATGAAACTTTGCTAATAAGAATGTTTGTCATGAAACGAAAACACGTTTAAAATGCCTTGAGCTCAAAAAATAAAATAAGAAAAAAACGCATTAAAATTTGTAAACGTTTAGATTAGAGCAGGGATGTCGTACTAAGTCACTAGCATGGGCCAAAAATGTGAAATTTAAACTTTCAAATTAATTTTTGAAACTAAGGACTTCATCATAATAATTGAAATAACAATATATACATATAGACACATACATACATACGTATCGGCAAGTTTGTAACTGCATTATATAATCACACTGTTGATGCTAAAATATACTACGAAATATACTATGATATTTCTGGCTCGCACAAGTATAAACCAAAAGCCACCTTTCGCTCCAGGAAACCTAAAAGTTCCCTAATTCCCACATTTTCATGGTCCTTGTCGAACCGGATCCTTTTGGTTAATTTGCTGTGAGATTTCTGGATCAATCATCCATATATCGATACATCCACCTATCCATCCATCGCATTCATCCGTCTGAAAAATAAAAGGTAAGCTTGTGTTTTGCCAGTTAACAAGAAAAATGTTAACTTTAACCAAATGCATCCATAAGCTGCAATACTCAGATTACCGCATAATTTGGCATGTTGATTTCCGTTCCCATCGAAAGCTGCTGACACTATGTCTACCAGCAAACAGGTGATTTCTTAGTAATTAAGTAAACATACAATAATAAGTTAACATATAATATTCTGTTAGTTTTTAAGTTAAGTTGCTAAATACACTTCAATAAAGAAGGTGGTTGACTCCTCACAAAAATATAAAAAATTAATTTTTTTATAAAAAGGAACAAATGTTCCTTTAACTTGTCTTCATTTTCCTTAAGAAACGTAGTGCATTCAGTAGCAATCACAAAAAATATTCAGTGCGTTTTGCCGACGACAAAGCGATAATTAAGCACAGTGCGGTGAAGTGCCTTACAAGTGCGTAAAAAATATTTCACTGCTCAGATTAGTGTTGGTGGACATTGTTGTTGGTGTTTTCTTTCATTTCCTCTTCTTCCCGTTGAGAGATTGTTTTCGGTGATCATGTCAGCTACAGGCTTTAATACATTCGTACAACTCTCTTGCTTTCGTTGCCACTCCATGACAAAACAGTCTCACAACATCGAACACACATACATATATTTCCAATTGTCACTGCACATCTCTACATGCACACACCAACTATCTAATTTGCAAACCTATTCGCATTTTTTTTTTTGTTTGCATCGAGAGAACTTCAATTGTCCATCGACGGCGGGTTTCCCTATTTCGATTTGTTCTCTCTTTTTAGCTATCGACGTCTCAGCCCAGTGTATATATTGAGAGTTGTTCCTCTCAGTTCAAACTCTGACGTAGAGTGAGAGTAATTGCATTCTCTTTTGATTTTCTGGATAGTACCCTACAGCCCATTCGAGTCGTAACGTAGAATATTTATTTTGCGTTCATTGCGATAATCGGTGAGGGGCTATTCTAACATTCAACGGTCCACCCTATAGCCTATAGTAGGGTACCCTATACAAGTCGGTTATTAACATTTTCGTAATTTTAATTATTACTTTGTACTTTCAAATTCAAACTGATAAGTTTTTGCTTCGGTCATTAAAATTACTAAGATAGTTAACCATACACCGAACATTCCATCCTTATCGGCACTCAAAGTGTTTGTGACACTTAAGTGTAAATATTTGTCTTGACTTTTTTCAAGTTTTATGCAGAAAATTGTGCTAATATTAACAGTTTTCAAAAGCAACAAATTGATTTATTCCTGAATTTGCGCAATTTTTCTTCCTCCAAATTAAAAATAAAAAACAAAATTTTTTTTTTTCTTCTTGGGTATTATTATTAATTTTTTTTAATTTGTTTTAGTTAGCTGTTTATTTCATTTCAGGTATTTTCAGTCTTCCAATAAGTACAAGAAACTAAATTTTTTTGTATTTTTCTTTTGAAAATAATTTTTGTGTTGGGTTTATTTCGTGCTTTGTTTTGGAATTTATTTTTCAAAAGTATGCGCACTAATCTTCTCAATTTAAAATTGTTATTTTTCCAACTCAAATTTTTTAAATTTTCGACTGATTCTCGGGATCAATTTAGAATGTCACTTGATTCATTCATTCGTTTAGTTTCTCTATGCCCTGCTCTTTCAGTAGAAATTCATATTGAAGAGCTTAAATCGATATGGTCCGTAATCAAGGCGGCATTCGACACACATCTTCATGATCGGGACAATGAATAGGAAGATGATAATAAGAGTCAAGGCGCCGACGCAGGGAGTGAGCACGGAGGTAAGGCCTCAGAGCTTGAGACGTACAAAAGTACGTATGTAACATACTGCAAGTGTTTGACAAAACTGGCTCAGCTTTGCGAAATGTGAATCTCCAGAGACACATTCTGGCTATTCCTTCCATCTTCCACCGTGCGAAACCGAGGTCTTCAATGGGGATTATATGGCCCACATTCCGAAAATCTTTGCGATCGATTCGAAAATAGGAGAATCCTTGCAAATAGGCAGCTAAAGATTTTATTAAGTCTTCCGTCTATCGCAACTAAATCATTCATAGTTCATTCCAGAACAATGTTTCCTCACCAAAGTGTCCACTGTGCCCGAAAGACTCGCATATAATTCGCAAGTGGCCACAATTTCTGATCATGGACTACAGTCAGCGACTTTCGGAAATTAAAAAACATGGACGTTGCTTAAGTGCAACAAGCGGCATAATACTTTGCTGCATAAAGGCTCAAGTAATTCTAACAATTCTCCCAAGCCGTCATCTAGCTCAAGCATCAGTTCTACTTTGAATCCTAATTCTGTTCCATTTCCTTCAAACTCAGTCCACTAGTTCGGGAGCTGAAATTGTTCAAACTTGCTTTTCAACCAATTTTCGGGGTGTCTTACATGGGACAGCGTTGGTAAAAATATTGCATTTAGGAGTTACTCATCAGGCTCGCGCACGCCTATATTCTGAGGGGATTTTCATTTCAGAGCGGTGGTTTAACGTTCTGAAACTTCCATTTAGACGCATGAGCGCTCGCATTTTCGGCCTGAACAATTCAATTTCCGCATTTCATTCCTTCGCAATGAAGCTCGAATTCTTCGAGCTCCTGATTTAAAAAAAAGATATGATATCGTAGTAGTCAAAAAGCCTACTATCCGTAGGAATATAAAGTGCTATATTCCAATAGTTCTATATCTTCCACTAATTCAAATCTAAATCCATTTCTGTATTCTGTCGGCATAATTCGTGCTTGTGGTCGTCAAGTACGGATGCCAATATTCGAGATTCTTGGTCCAATTCATTCACCAGGTCGCCATTCATGGTGGCAATCAGCTGGTGCTTAGATTGATTTGTCCACAATATTGCATTTCGAATGTTAAAAACTTGATAAGGACGACTATCAGCAAATGCAAGCCTTGTATTCTCTACAAAAAGTATTATCAAAAGCAAACCGCGACCGTTTGTTCGTACACGCTTAGACTTCACTGGTCCTTTTAACATCAAAAGCTACAACGCTTTGTCTCTCGTAGAGGAGGCGATAATGGTACGACCTTTGTTGGGGCATCTAAAATCTTAGTGAGAATTTCTTCGGAGTTCGCACGCCCTGTGACAGCAAACTATTCCATCCAAAACTTTAGCTGGCACTTTATTCCTCCAGGAGTCCCTCACATGGGTGGGAAAAGCTTTAAGTCCTACTAGCGAGAAGAAGTTCGAGAAGTTTTCTACTCTCCTGCCGAGAATTGAAGCCTGCCTTAATTCGCGCCCGATATCTCCGATATTTCAGGAGCCTTCTGATTCTTCGGCCCTGACACCAGGACACTTCCTAATTGGTTCTCCGATACTTGCGCCTGTTGATCCGGTTATTAAAGAACGTCCAGCTTCAATTGTCAATAGGTGGCAGAGGCTCAAGGCTATCCCAGAGTTTTTGTACTCGATGGAATAATGAGTACTTGCGAGAATTGCAAAAACGTGTCAAATGGCAATCTTCCAAGGATAATTTGAAAAAAAAACACGTTAGTCGTAATCGCAGACGACCATGTTCCATCAAATTCTTGGCGTCTTGGCCGAGTTTCTAAGACATATTTTGGCACTTATCATCGTGTTCGGCTTGCCGATGTGATAACCCAGCCGGGTACCATCACCAAACTCGTCGTTCTTTCGTTCGATCACTAATTTTCAAAATTTCGAATAAACTTTTCACCGTTTTCTCAGACCGCCCATCATCAAAAAAAAAAAAAAGTTGAAACGATTTGTTATTTTCTAAACAAAACACAAACTTACAAATTAATTTGTTCAGCTAGATTTAAGTCATAATTCGAGCTAAATTAGATAAAGATAAATTAGATAAAGTCTTTCGTATCCGTCCGTTGGAATTTAAATTCTAAATATCATTAATTTTTAAAGCTCATTCTAATGTTAACGCCTGGCCATTCTAATGTTAATTCGCCGAAAATTTATGGTTTGACCGCGTTATTCACACATCAACTCAGACTATAAAATTTTGAAAGTTGTGTGTTCCCGATTGTTCTAAAGATGGTTACGATCGGTCTTATATACTCTTTTCATCGCTTTGCCATTAGGAAAATCTAAAACCGAACTTCACTTCTTGCTGTGAGTTCAGACAATCTAGTTCATTTGGTAAGCTTCCGCACAAATTGTTTAAGTTCAAATAAAGAAAAGATATCATTCAAATCCAACATTCTAATTCTTGGTGTTTTCTTTTTTCTTTATATTTCTATCCTCGGTAAATAGTTTGTGAGAAATACTACAAGTGATATTTCTGGGTCGCACAAGTATAAACTAAAAGCCACCTATCGCTCCAGGAAACCTTAAACTTCCCTAGTTCTCCACATTTTCACACCCTTTAGGGAATCGCAATAAAAGAGAACAGTAGCGAAACGTTGTGGAGAGAGCGACAAAATATGATCTATAATAATATGGAGGGAGCGGCAAAATATAATTATCTATAATATGCCACACGTGGAAAATAATGCCAAGCGCTTGTCTTGGGTTTTCCCAGAAGTTGCTGTAGTGGGAATATCTGAATATCAGTCATAAGGTTGCGTTAGTATTCGAGTTTGGGGTTACAAATGAGCTCTGAACTTTCACCAAATCTGACTGAATTAAGAACTGACTGAACCTAAGAATATATGGGTTAAATAATAGTTGTGTTAAATACTAAATAATAAATTAGTTAATCAGTCGAATTTCTAAAATTTTACAAGACGTTGTTAAGCAATATAATGGACAAAAACTTAGGATGCTATTGGGGATTAGGTCAAATTTGGGAAATCGGTCGATTTATGTGGGAGGTACCAGAGGGGGTAGACTAATATAGTCCATTCACAATCCCCGTTTGCGATCTAGCAAGAAGTTTCAGACGGATTTACGACGGTTATTGTGTCTACCAGCCAAACAGACAGAAGGATATCGCTCAATCAACTTAAATTATGAAACACATTTGGTCAAAAGATATTTAGTACTTCAGACGCTTTGTTCTGGGTGTTAAAGTTTCGCTGTATCAGTTGAGAATGTCTGCATTCCTTGAGGTGAAGGTACAAAAATGATTAGCAGATCGACCACACATATAGATAAGCGATTCGGTGCAATATAATTATAGGCTAGCATTTGTTGCTGTCTTCCAAGTCCCACATAACTACACCCGCAAGATTAGCATCCCCAATACAATACTGAATCGCAGTCTGTATTAAGGGTATTGCCGAAATATGTCAACCAAATCCTGTGTTGCTGGTATGAACGCGAATCGTCAATCACGAGTAGACTTTGAACTTGAACCATCAATGCGAAGAAGAACCGAAAGTACGCGCAAACACGAAAGGAAACAACGATAGCAATGAAAATCAAAATTATACATGGGTTTTTAAAAATTACACATACATGCAAAAATTACACATCCAACACTACGAACACATTTTTTTGGGAAAGGTAGCAAATAATTTGTCACCAATTAATAAATTAAAATAAGAATCAAAAAATTAGATTATATTTTTATTTTCTGAACAAATTTATTTTACAATCACTGATTACTTCAAATTGCTAACCACTTTTATCTTGCTTCCTTTCGATTTTTTGGTATTTTTCAGTACCAGAATTCGATATGGTCCAGCAAAATTGTGTTTGTACAAAAAGGGACGCATTTTCCACAAGTAGATTTGTTCTTGCATTTTTGCGCACTGGACCAATTTTCTCGTGTCCGGCTCTAACGATTTGGAAATGAAAACGTAATAACAGCTTGGCAGTTCGATCGGTTATAAAGTCCCCACGTTCTACGCCGTAGAATATGTAAGCTTCCCACATTTAGCAAGCTTACAACCTTCCTTTCTTTCACCACCGAAAAGAAGCTAATGTTCAATGACGACTCCTAATGTGGGTTTGTCGATTGTTTGATTACTCAAAGTTTTTATCAGATATCAAAGTATCCACATCTCTTTAGGCATCAGCTTCATCAGGACATGACAGCATAATCATATGAACGATTCATTGCGCAGCTTCAGGCGAAAAAGGGAGACAAAAATCAAAATTTAGCAAAAGCATTTGATAAAATGTATAGAGAATACACATCGATATAGAGAATAGAGGACACATCGAATAGAGATTTCACCACAGATTAGTGATTCAAATGTTTTTGAAACCGGATAAGAATTATGAATTGTAGAGTAGGATATTTTTTAAACCGCAGGAGGAGCAAATGAAACAAAAAAATATTCAATTTGCAATACAATCGTAGACAAACTATACAATCGAAAATTGGAGGCTTTTAAAAAGTATGTTTAATTTCAATGAAAAAAAAATTAAAAACACTTAATTTAGGTAATTTTTCTAAATAATATAGGAGTATAATGTTATAGAACTAAAAAGTGACGGTGCGTTACAACAGACATTACTTAAAGACAATTTCTTACTAAATACTTTATCTAATTTAAGTTTGGCTGCCCGTTCTTGAAATTTACATACAAAAATAATGAAATTGGAACAACCTCACCTCAAACCCATAATATTGCGTTTTATTATTCCTGCAAATGAATTTTGTCCTATAAAAATTCTATACAAATTATGTCGTTAAGGAGTGAGTCATTTTTAAAGGATTAAGCAAGAGTTACCCACCGTGAAATGAAAATGGCATGCGCTCAAAGAACCAGCGGGGTTTCTTTAATTCAAAGCAGGCATTTTCTTAAGTTACTCTGTTTACTCTCACCTGTTTATACATAGACAAGCATTTCTGTTCTGCTTCCTGCTGATTCTTGGCTTAATAAGAATAATTCATACCAGCTGAATGCAATCCCCAGAATTGTTGTTGCAGAAAGGAAATGAGATGAGCGCGGAAATGTATATAAAATTTAAAATTATTCGGAAGCTTGAAACACCAGAAAAGGTCCAATAAAATCTTCGGAAGGGTATTCGTCGTACACAAGAAAACTAAAGATCCCGGATGTCTGTGGACAGTCTATCGGAGGCGTTATCTGTTAAGTACGCTAAATTTGCTAAATCGGCTGATTTGCATGGGAGACATTGTAAGGGAGATGGTAAAGCTGAACATTTTCGATCGCAGATCTAAGTCTGACAAAAACCTGATGCTTGGTTGATTATATTGAACTTACTGAATGAGAATGAAATTTGGCACAGCCTAGTTATGAAGATGAAAATGTCCAGTAGGACATTGCGCATTCGGGTACCCACATCACGAATTTACCAATTTATCGAAATTTAATTTCGCTCTGTCAACCTTTGAACTATAGTAGCTTAGAATTTAGCTAATAACATTTAATGGAGCTTGGTGAACTGTGAAAAACTTTACCGGGTAACCCCGCCGATTTTGATACCTCGGGTACAAATCACTTAATTTAAACCATATACTCCTAGATTCATATATTTTATCCTATTCCAGTAAATGCACCATAATAGATTAATTATCGACATGGACCTGGCGATTTACTACACACACTCCACACAAAGGGATTTTGGGTGAAGATATATGTAAGTATAAGTTAACCTGACTAAAATTTCGGTTCTAATTTTTCGGTATTATTGTTTTTTTCTTGGAAATATTTGTTGATAAATAAAGTTAGGCTCGTTTTCAATTATGCTTCTGGTAAATACAACTCAAATCTTTATTTGATTTGAGTTTATTTTATGTTAACATTTTATATTTTTTGAATTCTATTTATTTTTTTTTATTAGATATTTATTAAGTCCATTGAAATACAAATATTTTCATATCATATACTTTATACTTATGTGTGTCATTTCCCTCTCAGTGGTTTTTTTTTATTTGAAAATCAACCCTATAACCGTTATTTGAGGTGCTTAAAAAATATAATACAGTTATTTTGGTTATTAAATTAATATACAAATGTAGAAATTTTATATATTTTCCTCTAGTACACACTCGCCATGTTACGCCGTCTAAGCCTTTCATTCACACAATCAATATGTTCTTGCCAAAGTTCACAAAAAAAATCTAAACTTCAACCGCGGAAGAAGAGCCAAAACGCAGAGGAAACAAGTTTGACAAAATGTATCTCTTTGCCACACAAAGCTTAACCTTGCGAAATTGCAGAAACTTGTATTAATTTTGCTTGAGGTCATATCCATACTGGTACCGCTGGTGTGACAATACTTGCCTCACAGACGGCATTGGGAAGTATTATTATTAATGATAAAACCGAACCGTCAGAAAAGTTTTATTTTGTGGTTTCCCTTTATTTCTTTCGAAGGTGCACAGTTTGTTTTGGAATACATCCGAGGTAAGGCTTCTATCATATTTCAAGAGAAGCACGAGAGGTTTTGCCTCGTTTCGTTTCTATTGAAGCAGCAATCAGAATAGATTAGAAGAATATTATATCACAAACGGAAGGCATACTATTTATTTGAGGAAAATGGATTTATATATCTGTGTGGATTTATGCATATACAAGGTGTGATCAAAAAATAACCGTTGTTTTCAATTTTTTCAAAAAGTATTTATTTATTCATCAATTTCTATTTTGTTTCCTTTAAAGTAGTCCCCTCAGATATAATACACTTATGTCAGCGTTTCTTCTAATCCTCGATACATCGCCAGCAGCTCCTGTCTTAATTTTTCTTTTATCTCCTCAATCGTAGCAAAACGCTTTCCTTTCATCGGTGTCTTCGGGAAGAGGAAAAAGTCAGCGGGTGCCAAGTTCAGTTGAGGCATGCTTGCGGTTTTGTTTTTGGCCTAAAACTCACGCACAAGCATCGATGTGTGAGCTGGTGCGTTATCATGGTGCAAAATCAATGATTGCTTTTTCCACAATTCTGTGCGTTTCTGACGAATTGCTTCGCGCAAACGGCGCATAACTTCAAGGTAGTATTCCTTATTGACCGTACGACCTTGTGGCAAGAATTCATGGTGCACCACGAAATTGCAATGGAAGAAAACAGTGAGCAAAGCCTTTACATTTGACCCAACTTGACGTGCTCGGGCGATCAGGACGAGCATTGTCATTGACATTTCAAATGTCCTTGCACATCGAAGAGCACACCAAAACACGACTAACCTTTTTTAACTGTCAAAAACAAACTGCCAATCCAAAATGGCTGGTATTGTTAACATACAGTCTAACCTCGATATAACGACCCTCAATATAACGATTTCCTCGATTTAACGATTTTTTTTAAATCCCCTACAACGCTCCGTAAAATCTAATACAAAATAAACCTCTCTATTACGAATACATTTCCCAAAAACCTCGTTATAACGTTTTTTCATTCATTGCAAGCTATCGAAAGAAAAAATTATTCACCTCTATTTAACGAATTTTGGCGACCTGCAACCTTTACATAACGTTTTCCATCAATTAATCCAAATATGAAACAGATACACACAATATTGTTGTGTTTGCAACGACTACGTCTCCAGAAAATCAACATTAGTAGTCGCCAAGCAGCATGCATTGAAGTATCGGCTCTATTACCTCGTTATAACGAATATAAGTGCAATTTCACCTCGGTATAACGAACCTCATTGTAACGAATTATTCGATATAACGTTTTTTTTCTAATCCCCTTGAGATTCGTTATATCGAGGTTAGACTGTATATAACAGACATGTGAACTAACATAACAGAAAAAAGTTCGAAAATCGATCGTACGTAACTCACGACATTTGAAAGCAACGGTAATTTTTGGATCACACCTCGTATGCATAAATATCGTATGCATAAGTATCGTATGCATAAGTATCGTATATGCATAAATATCGATTACGGTGAAGTACTTGAATATATCTTTGTTTTATTATGCTATTAGTGCAAATATATTGTTAATTGCGTTATTTATATACAAAATTTCAACAATCAATAGTTACAGACTTAATTTCTCTACCCTCATAAGCATGATTAATAACTCTTGTCATTCTCGTTTTTTGCTTCAATAATTTATTTATTATAATAATTTGAATATAAGGATGAAGGATAATGGTTAATGAGAACAGGAAAGTGTTAAAATATGAGAAATTACATAGTTTGAACAAAAGTACAATCTTCATGTCCATTTTTTATAACGCACACAATTTGCAAGCTTTATTGAACGACGCTAACATTCCAATGATCAAAACACAAGTAAGTTTTGGTTGATGCACAACACATAAAGCAACCTCGCTAAGCAACAGCAATTACATTGTACATTACATTAAATGTTTCAAAACATACTGCCGGCTCTGAAACATGGTTTCAGTTAATTGGAAGTAAAGCAATTTTGGTGGCTGGATGAGTATAAATAGTTTTCTGTGTCTTAATGGTTACCACACGCACTTTTCCATCACTGCCAGAATGCACCTTTGTTACCTTTCGTAACAGTCATTTAGTTTGTGGTATGTTTGGTTCCTTTAGTACAACGATGTCGCCAATTTCAAAATTTGCTGATGCTGATGTTGCCACTTGAGACGTTGTTGCAAGTATGTAATATATTCGGATGAACACCTTTCCAAAACCCTTGTACCACCGGTTGTAGTAACTTCCAATGCTTCATGAAAAGCATGAAATCTTTACTAACCATAACCTTTGCAGCAATATTTTCATCAAATTGATTGACGTGGCCAAAAAAACAGAAATATCAGGAATACTGAACACGTCTGAAAGAATTTTCCGTTTAGTTATGGGATCCGAATGCAATTTAATAGTCACACGGAGCGAATATTTGTCAGATATGTGGTTCCAATAAAGCCCACGTAGTTTGATGTGTGAAGTATCATTTTCCACATCACCAGATTCACAGCAGTCCTCAGCAATGTCCTGCATGAATCGTTTTGAGTTTGAACTCCATTTTCTGAGCATGAAACCACCAGATTCTAATAATAAAACCAATCATTTCTTTGCATATTGAAGATCTTCTAGACTTTCTTCTTCCTTCATAACATCGCCGACGTAAATCTTGTTCAATTCAATTGAAGCCGCAATAGGATAGTTTGATTGACTGTCGATAAATAATTGTTGTAAAATGCAAACGGGCAAGAACGGCGCACATGATGTTCCATATGTGACTGTACAGAAACGATAATGTTGAATGGGACTATTGGCATCACTTCTCCATAAAAATGCTTTCGAAAACTCCAAATAAACCTAGCTGAATAGGCAGTTCCATCAGAAGCTTGTTGTCCCGTGATTGTCCAGGATGGTGTTTAAAAGAAACGAAAAGAACGAAAGTGATACAAAGCTGAGCCAGAAATGTTAACTTAAAAAGCGCAATATTTCTTCCAAAAATTGTTCACCAATTACGAAAAGAAAGAAAAAAACACCAGATTTAGAATTTTGAATAGAATTCTTTTTTCCTTTTATTTTCTGAACTTGAACAATCAGAAATCTGTTAGAACGACCACTTACTTTGATAATGGACAGATAAAGAGTGGTAAAAAATGCAATGGGATATTAGAAAATATCCCAGAGAAAGCATAGGTGACATCAGGAAGACATCTTTCGAACAAGGGAGCAGCACCAACATAACGACAGCTGTGCTGATGCATGTTATATAACAAATAGCGCGTTATAGAAGCGTTGGCTTTTTACATCGTTATGCAAAAAAGTAGTAATGTTGCCACATGAATGGAACGGGATTCAAACCAGGATTTTGGTCTTAATAACTACCCTTAATTTCGTAGTGCTGAGAATGTGTATCAATTTCATCATCTGGAATTATCTCCATACACTCAGGCAATCCATAATCCTTAATAAAATCCAAATACACTGTTTTCAAATTATTATTTTTCTCAAACCGTCTTTCTATTGAGCGTAATGCAGAAATAGCTCCATTCAATGCATTATCAAATATTGGGCTTGATACTTTGAAGGGTAATTCAACAACATATTTGCCATCAAATCCTTTGGAATACGCAGATCGGAAATGAATTTCTGCAGAATCGTTTATATCCGGAACAAAGTTACCTGTTTCATCAAGATATTGTTCGATGTCCCAAAACGTTTATAACACTTGATTTATGTTTGCAAAAGCCGTATAGAAATTTATACTTGAGTCAATAGAAGCTGTATTAAGTTTGTCTGATATTATCCAACCAAATGTAGAATTACTTGCGCATAACCCAGGAGGAGATAAATGAAGTGTTCCTTCTTTTGATACGACATCAGCTCCTAACAGAAGATCTGTTGGACCGGCGACACTGAAATTTTTAACCGCAAAATAGAGTGCCTATATAGTATCAGCATTGTTTTTTAAGAAGTGGTAATCTGGTATGTCTGCAGTAATTCAACTGAGAATAAAGGCATCTACGCAGATATTATCCAAATTCAAACACGAATATACTTTGAGATTGACTTGTCCTTTTATTATACCAGCATTTGAGACAACCATTCCTGCAATTGGCAATCGAGCATTTATTCCTTTGTGTCCCAATACCTGGGTACATGTTTCAGTAATAAATGATACTTGTGACCCAGAGTCAATTAGGGCACGAATTTTGACGAAATTACTGTGGGTAATACCACTTGTGATGAATGAGATGACATGATGTGATTACATGGTACTGAACCGTATGGAAGCGTACATACGAGTATTTGTTCCGTGTTTTGAGAAGTTGAAGCATCCCGAAATGATTGGTTTGATTGCAATCCATTTGTAATCGATATATACGGTTGAACGATGTTGTAATTTGACTGCAACGAGACCCGTTTGTGAGTATTGGATACTTACGAAATTTGTAGAGTTTTGAGACTGAATGTGAATTGTGTTTCACTTTCAAACTATTGATGGTCGGCATTGTCCAAAAATACTTAGTTTTACGGCACTAATCCAAATTAAAGAATCCTTTGCCGAGAAGGATCAAAAATTATATTGATGAATTGGACTAATAAATACATAGTCCAATGATGGAAGTTAAAATAATCAACGACTGCGGACTGTATTTTTCATTTTATTGAACGACGTTGGCATTCCAATTATCAAAGTAAGTTTTGGTTGAAGCACAACTCATAAAGAAACCTCGCTAAGCAACAGCAATTACATTGTAATGACAAAATCAATGCTTGCATTACAACAACGTCAATAAGTAGTAGATTAGCAGATAGAAAACCATACAATGGTTACAATTATAATTTGTCCCAAAATGTCACTGGCGTAGATAAATAATAAGAATAGTTTTGGGGACATAAATTACATTGGATAACGAAGAATGGGCTGACATCCGAGCTGACCACACCTCACAAACACTATGAGGCGCGTGGCTGACAGAACACCTGAAACGTCCAACCACTTTAGAAGAACGTGTGCTTACTCAACTGCTTAATATCGACCATAAATTTAAGCCCGAGAAGCGAATATCTCCGTTTCATCTCTTAGTATCGATTATATTTTTCGCATATTTTTTAAATTTCAGTCTGGTAAACTGCCTAACCTTCACCGAATATCATCGTTGATGGAAAAGTATGAGCGAAACAGGATAGACGTGGTTAAATTCTCTGCTATTTTTACAGGCAGTACTAAATTTACCAAATGTCTGCCGTTTATTAAATTATCCTAGAGATTTAAGGTAATTGAGTGAAATACATGAATCTATGAATACGTACGTGTTGAATTAACCTCAAATCATTGGATTGTAGGAATGTAAATGAATAGGCTGCCTTTAAACTTCCTAATAAAAATTGCAGTATCATATAAACAACAAATAAAAGAAAAGGCTTATTAAAAATATTACAAGCGAGAATGAAGCAGATACGAATCAAGCCTTCCATGCTTCAACAAGAATAATCACAATCATAAACACGAAATTATCCATTGCTATAATTTTAGAAAACTGGGGACATTTTTCGAGCAGGTAAAGCTTTGAGAATAACATCACTCCGTTATGAATTAGCGGCTGCAATATTCACTTATAACATTCACCAACTTCACTTAGGAAGTTCAAAGAAAAATATAACGAATGAAAGAGTCATATAATAATAAGAAAGTGAAATTCGTATTAATGCAATTCTCTAAGGTAAATATGGGAAAAATTCAACCTACAAATAAGTCTGTACAGTAATGTATCCAACAATTCACGCGCCAATTGACCCAATTAGTATGCATTCCAACAATGTACAACAGCAATACCCACATCTTCAGACTGACGACGTTAACCTCAGCCTTCTTGTAGAAAATTGGCAGTCCGTCTGAGATACTGGCATTTACTTTGAATGTGGTAGACTCATCTTTGATGGGTGAGGTGAAGGTGAAAATACGGACTCGTTATGATCCAATGTATTCGATATATTCATGGGGCCACAGAACTTGTTTACTTGTATAGATTAAAAATTAATCGTACATTAACCCAGCTATCATGTTTTTTAATTTGTATCACTAATGAATAGGTAATTGTCCATATTGTAACAAATATTTGACTCTTGATAGGGGTTGTGATGTCTTTGTGAACAGAACTTTTGCACTCGTTCAGGCGGTGTGATAATGCGAAACAATTTACACAGCATTTGTGTCTTATAAAAATTTCTTATCTTTACAGTAGGGGTTAACGAAAAAAAAAAAAACGGGGGAAGTGTTATGCCTAAAAGGTCTGGCCGATTTTGATGAAATTTCTCACAGACGTCTCAAAACTGTTGAGGTATAGCAAGAACGGCACAGTGGGGTCCAAAGTGAGGTACAACAAATTTTTATGTGCTGCCAAAACCATGTTTCTTAACCGACTACAAACATTTTTGCGCCATCGTTTAGCTCTTACAAAAAATCTGCGCCGGTTATTCCCTATAGCTTGCGCGAAAAGCAAACAGAAGTCTGAATTATTTCGGAATTAATTTTTTCGAAAGGCAATAAAATTTCACGCAAATTGCAGAAGAAATCTCTTCAATAACTTATGTTAAAAATGACAGAAGTCTCAATTCAAAGTTTGCGAAAGATGGTGTAGTTTGCAATAATTTTGGGTAAAAGTGTAATCACAGACGGAGGAAAAATCTGTATTATTCTTAAAAATAACAAAACGTAAAACACTTTAGAGCAAACTGTCTACCTACACGTTATAAAGTCGATCAAAGCTTGTTCGGGCTCGGAGAATTCAGAAGTGATTGTGGTGGACAAGCCATTGTATTCGGAAAAAGTGACTGTTTGGTGCGCATTATAGTCTGGAGGTGTTATTATGCCGTATTTTTTCGAAAACTACCCCACAAAGGATCTACTGCTGCAACCAATCCAAGAGCAGTCGTTTAAATGTCATTGTATTTCGTACATAATGGCAAGGTCCAAGCATTATAATGAAATAATAATTTCATAATTTATTTATCTTCACTTGAAAACCAAAATGGATAACCACATATCTAAAATCAAAGAAGAAAAGGATATCAAACAATTGATCGACATACTCAAATACCGACATTTTTCATACTTTTAAGGAAATATTGAAAAAAGAGCCAGTGAAGACAACAGATTTCATGGAGGAAGAAGCGATGGCTTTAATGTTGGAACTAAGGATAAGTCGCAATAAATAATTAGTCTTGCGAAAGGTTTTAATCAATGATGGATGTCAAATCGTTTAAATGATGTAATACAGGAAAGAAAACAGAAAGAAAACAAGTCCATTTGATATAAAGAACAATAGTCAAACAATATGTGAAGACTAGCCACTTCGTACGCATATTTCTAATTTCATGACTTTCGTTTCTGCCACTTCTAGACGGTTCTGAAATTTATGCTCGCCTTCTTCCTTGCTTATATCTTAACATATCACCAAATATTGCTGCAGAGCCACATAAGAGGAACGCGCTGATGGTTTTAGCTTTAATCATTTTTACGGAACATTTTTATTTGTCCCCGTATCCCATTTAACGTCAGACATTTTCTAAATTCCTCTTTGTTCCCGATTTCATGACATTAACTTCAACTTTTCGTTTTGTTACGCCTACGTCCTAATGGTAATGTTTACATTAATTTTGGTTAGTCCAGCATCAGCCATTTGCCATGAGCAGTAGTCTTCATTCCTTCATGTTTTAAACACTAAAGTCACTTCTCACATCTTACGTATGCTGGTAGGTGAATCTGCATACCCAATTTCTTCGCCCCCTAATTTCTGTTCTGTAACCCAACCAGTTGCGCGCCTAAGCTGTAAGGATAATGGCCACTCCCAATCTTGTGTTGTGAATAACAGTACCGTTTTCGTACATTCTCACCCCTATTGTATGTCCTGGAAGTACGGATGTTCAAAAATTACTTTCCTACTTCATGCCTAATTTTTAAGAAATCGCTAACATTTTAATAGTTTTTTATCCCCTAATTACTTGTTTGGTCAGAAGTCCACGAGGGTTTAACGTGAGTCTCGCGGTGAAGGCCTTACCCACGGTGTGCGACACACTGGGCATATTACAATGCGATTGCCAACGCCCCCCTGGGATAGCCAAGTAGAACTTGGACTATCTAGGAAAAGAGGCTGACAATTGTGCTATCAACTTGTTTGGTCAGTATTAATTTCCGTGATTTGTCCATTTTTACCCTGATTTTATCCTGAAAGCGCAAATTTTGAAAAATTCCTTATCGTCTGTAAGGTCGATGTGGATACCAATTTTTATGAGCCGGTTGAGCTTAGTAATAGCCCTTTTTATTCTGTTTTACCCATAAAAGCAGCTTCTTATCTCGCACCTATTCTAAAGCGACTATGTAAACACCAATTTTCGGGACTCTGGCTTTAGTTGCTTTGCCAATTAGTCAGTCAGATGGAGATTTTGTTGGAGAAAAGAGAGAAAAAGTAAAAAGAAAAATAATGCTCACAATCCGACCTAAATGGAACATTAGAACCTAAAGTTCCAAAATTTGGACAATTTTTTGAATTGAATTTGGAAATGTCGAATACGAATTTAAATTTTTAATTTACGGAAATGTCCCCTTTTATAAATAGAGGCGTTCAAAAGTCCGCAAATTTAACTGGGGATGATAACGAGATGAACGATAGTCGTGAGTTAATGAGAATTTGAAGCGCTGCCACATGAGACGGTTGCTGCTCTGGTGTCTAACAGGAACTAGAAGAGGATGTTAAGGAAAAGTGCAATGATGTGCTAAATTTAAAGCAAATAAAAGGGGATTTAGGAAATTCCGTGAAAAGTTTTACTGACTTACCGTTCAGGCACTAGATTGTAATATATTAATATTGTATGACATAATACAATGTATAAATGTAATTTTTGTAAAATTTACTTATTTCTAAAAAAACCAGATTGCAAGTTAAAGAGCATTTGAAAACAAATCTTGATGTACAAGGTGGCGCACCAATTACAATACAATAAGAAATGCAATTAACATTTTTAACCAATGTATTTCATTCATTCTTTTTGTTGTACAGAAAATTCACTTTTATTATGTATAAATAATCGGTTTTGAAGATTATAGATTGTAAATGACCTAAAAGCTCAATCATGCATGTGCGATACCTGACCAGAAAATTGTTTATTGTGGGATCGTCTCAATTGTTGTTTTAATAGACTGCTTTAATTCCTGGGTTCCGTTTTGTACACCTCTTGCTTGACTGCAGTCTGGTGCAGGTGATCTTGGGGGCCAGCGGAAATTGGAGTTTCTGGATATTAATTTGTTTAGGAATTTTCGTTGAAGCTCCGCCATATACAGTCAGGTTATATGTGCAATTGCTCCATTTTTCTGGACCAAATGCTGTTGAAATGGATACGTCTTTGGTGCAGTTCTGTGTAAAAAAAAAACTCTTTTAACATCTTTAAATAACGGTACCCATTGCCAGTTACTGTTACACCGAAGCATGATTCATGCGCCACTTTGTACAAGAAATGATTGAAAAAAAATCTCCAGTGGCTATTGGTGAGATAAGCACTGGCACTATAAACATATTGGCAATATCTGACCACAAAAATCACCTTTATTGATATGTTTAGCCCTCCAACTTGTATTTAGATCTCGAACTTTATTTTGTTCAAAGCAAATACATTTCTAATCATTCTTGTATTTTCTCAAAAACCGATTAACCGAAGCAAAACTTCTGGCCAAACCAATTATTCGAAAATTAATTACAAAAAAAATACGCCATAAAAATACTGAACAAAAAAACACGTTTGGTCGGCTTTTGGTTTTATGTTTAAAAATACTAGCAATCATATAGAATACCCAATATATAAGTAATCGTCGTAAAATTCAAAAGCAAAAGCTGGTCCCACCTCTTAACAAATAGATATTTTTACTAAATAATTTTTTAAAAAAAGTTTACCATTTATTTGTTAACTGAAAGTATTTGTTTAGCTGAATGTATTTTTCAAGCCGCCGTAGAACTGAGAAGATAAGGAAACAATTTTTGCTGTGACAAACAGCAAAAGGATAAAGCTAGAATCATAAAATTGGAAATAAAATACTTATCAGCGCTAGCGAAGAATGGGAACGAATTTAAAAACCTGCTATCTTTAAGAGGACATCAAAGAATGGAGACACAAATGATATCCTCGGTCAGAACATAAGGCTGATGCTGGAATTACTAAAATTAACGTGAACATTACTATTACGGCATAAGGGCGTCAATTAAGATTATTTTAAAAAGAAAAAATTCTTGCCTTCAAAATTAGTACGCTGGATTGAATGAAATATCTGAAGTTAAAGTTATGAAATTGTGATTGTGGATTCCTTTTTAAAGACGTTCTTCATACCAGAAATTTGATGATGTCAAAAATGGGTTCATCTCAAAAAACTAGCTGAAGCTAAAACCATCAATGCACTGCTATTAGTTTGTTGTCAATTAATATTGCGCTCCCTTCAGACATAAGCAGAGAAAAAAGAAAGCATAGAACGTCTACTTATTTTTAGAAATTTTCAAAAATAATACATTTTTATTATCTCGCTAATATTTTCTGCTGCACTTCAAAAAATGTAGGTTAATTTTAAAATGACTGAAATTGACTACGAAGACCATTTTCTATATGAAAAATGCCTACAACGACAAGTTGTAATATAAAAAGTTGCTATAAATACACTTTTTTCTACATGAAGTATCTACGATGACAAATTCTTATTCTGTGATGAGTATCTCTAAAGATAATTTGCTATATGTTAAGTGTTTAAGAAAAGTGTCTCCGAAAAGTGATAATGAAGACATACTTCTATAATATAAGCAAGGAAAAACTCGTCGGTTTCCAATAGTCGATGGTATTTCAATCCGATTTCAGCCGATAAAGTCGGTGACTATTTCTAGACGATTTCAGCCGAAGCCAATTCACCGCTCTCCAATCTCTCCTCTTCAGACTTACTAACCCGAGGGACAAATCACTTATTGTGGGTTTGTTTGGTCAACAAGAGTTAAAGGAAAATTTAAATAGTTTTGAGGGATTTTTCGGATTATTCCTTATAACATCATACAATGCTCTTAAATACCGCAATATATCGTAATCATCAATTGACGGCGTCAATTTTGAGCGTTTCAAACCATTATATTTTTCCTTTCCATATATGGGCTGTATAAACAGCTTCACTATTGGAAGTGATTTCATTAAAATATTTATTCTAGTAACTAGCGGACCCGACGAATTTCGACTCGCCACAATTCAACGCCTTCAGATAAACTCCCGAGTAATAATAAAAAACAGATAGCTCAAATTTCAATGTGATTTATTTGAATGGAATCGAAATCAGTAGAGAGCATTATGATGAACAATATTTTTTGATTTGTTTTCCGGCACAAAAACAAACAACGAAGACGGTTGTCCCCAACACGCGAACTGGCAACGTAGGGCTGACCGTACGAAAAACAGGGAGATTAATCCCACAGTCTTCCAACGATTGGCCTTGCCATTTATTGATTGTCATCGCAAAAGCTAATCGAATGGGGAACTGAATCCTCTTGAATTGGCATGGAAGATCAGTTGGAGTTATCGAAATTCGTGGGATAAGGACTTCCTCTCCTTTGAATTTGTCCTTGATGATCGTCGCTTGAATCACATTGTTTATCAGTTTCTTGATGGACAATTGCGTACCATTGCACAATTTCGGATGATTCAGATTCCGCAACATGGGTATGATCGATCCTACCTTCAGCTGTAAATTATGCGGCGGAGTTCCTGGCACATCAAGCGAGTTCAAAAATTCCTTCAGATAGTTTGTCGCTTCATCCTCGTCGGTCACTCTGTCAATAGATTTGTACGAATACAGTTTTCCAGCGATTTGACTTTGAATAACTAAATTCAAGCTATCGACGTCCTTACTCTTAGCTGCTGTTATTGCCAGTTCAACACTTTGGTGATGAGTTCCTCCTTCGACAATGTGATGTGGTGATTGTGCAACGCGAACTTGTACAATATGGGCACGTATCCATTCATTTTGTTCAGCGCGTTCCTCTTGCGTTTAATTATCACAAACATTCTGACTAATTATTGCACGACGTGTACGACGTCCAAGGTTTGATCGTCTAATAGGTGGAATTAGTCAAGCAAATAACTCTCCTTGAAATAGAATAAAGTCGTTGTTGACTAATCCTATTAAAAAGAAAATTATTTAAAAAAAAAAAAACTTACGAAATGAATGTATCGCAATAAATACCTGCAATCCAATAAGATGATCTAACTTTTTATACTCAAACTTATTTTCTGAAAAAATGATCGAATTGATAAATATTGCACTGAATTTCAATTGATCGTACTGTTTGCACCATTTACTGATGTGATACGCGATATATGAGTATCCGAAATCAGTGTAATAATAGGTAAAACTCGAATCAATTGCAGCAGGAAATATAGCACATTTGTTTAATAGAAAATGACAATGCACCTGTCTAATTGCGCTCAGCATAAGTTAACGTATAACGCCATCTACGTGGTTGTGGCATTAAACGCAGCGCAGCACCATCTGTTATTTATCTCGTTAACTTCTCCACCCAAAATTCACGCAAAACATATTTTATCACAATAAATTTCATAACTTTCCGAAATTTACAACGAATTTTCCAACTTTACACAGTCCAAAATCAAACAAATTGAAAATTTTCCGGAATTTTCCGAGTTTTCCACTAACAGTTTTCTATTTTGTCATTTGAAAAGCCATTCCGGAACAATTGCACACAAAATTCCATACAAAAAAATACATTTTCGATTTTTTCAATTTTCCCACTTTTCCGGAGGGTTTCCCAAAATTTTCTTTCGTAAAAACCTTCTCCAGGCAATTACGAACAACTGAGAAAAAATTTGAGCCAAATCGGCCCAGCCGTTCTCAATTAATGAATTACTATACATTTTTCTCACCATTTAGCTTGATCTTCATGTGACTGAATTAATCGGGATTCTAATATCCGTTGGCTGTTCCTCTCAATACGATTTGCTTGATGTTCAGGACTTTCAATCACTCGAGAATTTCTTGATCTTGTAGCCGTACGGCCTCTGCGACCAATGCTCCTACGTCTGATTGGCGGCATCTCACTCACTTATTATGAAAGTTAATTGAAAACAAAATCAATACTATAATCTAACACTGTTTCTGACCGAAATTCATTTTTATATATAAGAGAACAG
>JAHXMU010000027.1:1680855-1702790 GCA_019455685.1 Philornis downsi | reverse complement strand
ACGTGCACGGATTGAAGCCTTAGAAGTGTTGAAAATTAGATTCTTTCTGAATAACTCCCACTTTTTTTTGTTGGGTCATAATACGTACTTTCAATAACCCATTTTCTTTTTTCATGTATAGGATTGTTCTGACATAAAAAAAAGAAATGAATTTTCACACAAAAAGGATTTTAGAAATGCATTCAAGGATTTCGTAGGGCTCTGGTTTGTCAACACAGTGGTTTGGCAAAAAGCTGTGCTTTCGCGTATACGAGTTGTTCTTACATCAAAGTTCGCTCACTCTTTCCAGTGCAATTCCTTCTCTAATAAGCAGAAGAAAGCAGCCCGAGGCTGCGACGCTCTTCAGCAATCAATTGGTTGCTGTACGCTTTGCTCGCAGCAAAAATTCGTAATCGAAATTTTGATAGTGTAGAATTTAGTGAAAATCGGTAATTGGTGTCTTAGCCTATGTAAAAATTTAAAAACCTATATTTTTTGTTGGTTTTTTCATAAAAATCGGAGAATAGCATTAGTTTAATTTCACTGTAGAATGATAAGGAGTTGACGAGAGTACAAATTGACGAAAATACAAATTTAATTTTGAGAAATAAAGTATTTTGACTGATTGTGCAAAATAATAAAATAGTGATATACGCCAATTCAATATGTTTTGTAAAACCCGGACCTGATGACTTTGTTTTAGAACCGGTATTTTAAGTCAGTTTTGAGGGCCAATTAAAAAAAACTGGTTAGAAGAATATTTGGAATTAAACCAAATTTTTACGTCAGTTGAGCAAACAGTAAATAGTGTTTTATTGTAATATTAAATATCATGTAAACAATTTTTAACATCCAAGGATCGAACCGCTACTTAAATTGATTCCAAAGATAGGCTTCTGTTCTTGTCCTATTTGAAGAACTGGTGCAAAAACAAAGAGAGTCGCGGGCGTCAGATCCGTTCTATGTGGAATACTGTTAGTTTAAACAATTTATAATTTTAACTCATTTGTATCTGTGTCTTTGATTCAATACCAGAAAAAAACCAACTTGGCTATTTTTCCACCGGCCCGACATGAAACCATTCAGGCGGTATGCTGTGCTATAAAGAAGCCCCTAAACCACCAACCAGACCCATGTCTGATTTAACTATTTTTTCTTCTCTGGATATACACTATTTTGTAAAAAAAATCAAGACGCGAAGTTAGCCATTTTCCTCATAGTAAATATTAGTTGGAGAAAAATCTGAACCGTTAGATTCATAAACGGAATAATACCTTCATTAAGTTTGAAATGAAACACATAATTGTGAAGGCTTCAGTCTTTATTTTCAATGACTGTGTTTGGGGAAAGTATTACGACGACTAACTCTGGAGATGGTCCACACGACCAATCTCACTTACATTGTAATATTCAAAAAGACTACAAGACGGGAGAGAGCTTTAGAATTGTCGTTATTTCAGTACAGTGATGGTTATAAGAATAAATATGTATTAATTGTAGTTTGACAATATTCAAAATTCATTGGTAGGATGAACATGCCGCCTCGCTTGCAAGATTGCAACATTCGATTGTACATTCGTTATTAGTTCATTTAATATTTTAATTGTATAAGTAAAAAAAGTTATGGAAATGGTAATTCAGTTCAACTCTAACTGTGGATATAAATATTTCCAAACATTTTTCTTAAAGATTACATTGGGATGTCAAATTATGATCCTGAATTAAAATTTATAATAATAGTGGCAGCTCGCGGGGCTGCAGCCTTTCATGAAGACACGTCGTAATTATTTTTCGTCATTTGTGTTTCCGGAGACAAATGTACTGGTTTCATTTTAGCTGATCTGTTCTTTTGAGAACGATGTAGCAGAGTATGTATAATGCTCCGCAAAACAAATTTTGCATCTTTCGCGGCTGGTGCAATCTTTCAATCGATGCGAATCTGCCAAACAATTCGTACAATATTTAAATTTGCGCACTACCGTCATCCGCTCCATAACAGACAAGCGTCGAAACCCATAATATTTTCGAATGGGATGGTTTTTCTGCAATATTAGCAATCCTTTGTGGTATTGACCCTTCTGTATTGTATTGGTATTTTCAAATCTCGGTGCGAATTTCCTTCGGAGCTGCGGCTAGTTTTTAGACGACGTGGTGGCGTAGACATTTTATCTATGAAATAGAAGTAGAGAGATAATTAATTTTCTTAGTAAATTAATTTTCTTAGTAGGCAGTAAAACTAATTTGACCTTCGGCCTAGTTACCAGGCCTTTGCATGTGCGCAGTTCCGCGACTCTAATTCCGCTCCGGGTATAACACCATTTATTCTACCTAACCGCCATTGGTTTGGTGGAAGATTGTCATGACGAATTACAACGAGATCACCTACTTTAAAATTCCGTTCTGAATATTGGCACTTTGTTCGTTTGTGCAGCTCTTTGAGATATTCTTCCTTCCACCTCATAGCTAACCGATGGTGAAGTGTTTTGAGCTTTTCCCATCGATTAGCACGGCTCAGTGTTTGTTCCGAACAATCGGGCTCTGCTGGAGTTCTTATCAAGAAATGTCCGGGCGTTAAAGCGTATAGATCAAGAGCATTTTCACTCATTCAGGCACGTTTCAATACGAACAAGCATTGTGTAGAATTCTTCGAATGTAAAGGACTGTGAGTGAGTAACTTTCTTGAGGTGAGGTGAAACTTTTCACTCCAGCTCCCCACAAACGTCCCATATGGGGAGACCCTGATGGTAAAAAATGCATTCCTATTGGCTGAACTGTATATTGGTGTAGAAGATGTTCTCGCACAGATGATAATAATTGTTATTGATTCTTGGATAAGATATTGGACGCACCAACGCACCAACGCACCAACAGTACCATTATCAGAATGTATAGGGGTAGGAGTTCTACGGCGTGAAAAAAAGCCTGTGTTGAGATTTCGATCGTGACTTCCAAGTGAATAGCTTTAGTTCCGAAGCACACGAAAACCAGAACGTAGCCCTTGGTCATCCTACTGCCTCGACCTGCGTATGACTGGATATCAAACGGACCGGCAAAGTCGATGCCAGTATTGGTGAACGAACGTGACAAGGTCGTTCTTTCCGGTGGTAGGGTGGCCATTATTTGCTGGCTAGTTTTGTGTTTTTGAATTACGCAACTCTAACAATTGAATATCACTGTTCTTATAAGATTTTTCAGTCTGGGTACCCAAAATTCTATTCGCGTTAAACGTAAAAGAAGAGAGTTGGAACCATGCATGGAATGTTTGTGTATAAATTCAATATATAACCGGGTGAACCTAGCGGTGTAAGGGGGTATGATTGGGAACTTTACTTTAAATGTTAACATTGGAGATTTGATAATCCGACCGTTGACCCTCATGAATCCAATAGTATCGATAAACGGGTTCAGAGTTAATAGATTACTTTTGCGGGGAAGTGGTAGATTTTGGGCAAGAACAGGGAAATATTTCTTTTGGGATATAATAACAAGTCTTTCTTTCATAAATTTAACTTCTAAATGAACTTCAATTCAATAGACAAGTAATTTGTTGTTTGATTATGTTGTGGATGAATTGATCGAAAGAATCGAAAAATATAACAAAGCACTCGTAATGCCAGAGACAAATCTGAAAATCTAGACAAAATATCATCATTTACATGGATTATCATTGCTTTAACGGGGCGAATTTCATCTTGAGTTTCAAAGTTTCCATTCCCTAAAGGCCATTGTGAGCGTGGTAGGCTCAACCAAGAGGGGCTTTCCACCATAATTCGCAAGTCATTAGCCCATGGGTGGTAGTATACCGTGACGCTAAATCCACGGAGTTGTCTTGTGATTTAACATGACCCCAATTGCTGTTTTCGAGTCTTTCATTTATTGATTCAATGCGATGAGCCACGAATGTCTTCCAACTGCTTGCGGGTTTTTGCAGCCAAGCGAGTTGAATCCGTCCACAAGAATAAACGACGATTCACCATATTAAAACGCGCTTGTATCGAATTCACCTACTTTGCCATGAGCTCAGCTCAACAAAGTTCTTTGAGGGGTAAAGTGACGAATTTAACTGGGGCTACCTTTGATTTGGCCGCCAGCAAATTTGCCTTGATTTTAGCATTCGGACATTCGACTCTTACATATAATGCCACAGCGTACGCCTTCCCAGAGGCATCACAGAATTCATGCAATTCAATTGATAAACGAGGGTGATAATTAACATATCGGGGAATATGGGTGCTACCAATATTTGGGTAATCTTCGATAAAATATTGCCAAATTTGTAAAGAGGTGGGTTTGAGACATTCATTCCAGTCTATCTTATCTTTCCAGATCTGTTACATTACAATTTTTGCAACAATAATCTTTGGGGCTAGCCAGCCACCTGGATCATACAGGTGTGCTATTCGAGATAAAACAGCTCTTTACGTTGTAAAAGATAAACTTGATTGTTCTCCGGGACTGAAATAAAAATAATCACAGCCAGCATTCCAGCGTAACCCAAGAGTTTTCGTTGTACTAGATTCAGATAATTTCAGAAAGTCAGAATTGATGAGAAAGTCGAAGGTATATCCTGCAGCAAAGATTCATGATTTGCGGTCTACTTTCTCAGTGGGAACCCGGCAGAATCTAAAACTTGCACAAGATCTTTCTGAATTGCTAGAGCGGGAGGAAGATCATGGGCTCCACCTAAGGCATCGTCGACATGCATATAATTTCGCAAAATGTTGGAAACAGCGGGGTGTTCTGGCTCGCACTGCTTGGCTAATTCCAGCAATGTTCTAATAGCCAGATAGGGGAAACAGTTTACACCGAAGGTGTTGTCTTGAGCTCATAGTCCTCGATTTCATTGGTGGTGAAATTTAAGTCGGCTTGTAAGATTGATCCAGGGTATAACACGTCGTTGAGGCTTTTGCCATTTGACGACGGATTAGACGCATTAAAGACGACACGGAGTTTAGTAGTGGTGCTTTCGGGCTTTAATACGGCATGATGAGGTAAGTAATAAACATTATTATTACATGTCAAAATAGGGGATGGTACCTTAGTCACGTGACCAAGTAATAGGTAGTCGGTGACTACCTGGTCGTATTTGACCTTAACCGGGGTATTTTTGCTTAAACGGGATTCATTCCACATATATTGAGAAAGAGCTCTTGCACGAGAATGTCCAAGTTGTACAAATTGAGGAAATTCTCGCTTAAAAAGTAGAGCTACAACAAAGCGGCCATTAACAGTGCGAAATATGGTAGCTTTGTACAACGATTCACAGTAAATGTCATCGTCAGACATATGATAATCGTTAGGGACTTCTACCAGTTCCCAAAACAGCCTTAATTGGCTGTCAAGAGTTATTTCGTTGTAGAAAGGTGGTGTTGATCATCTGCCCATCGGATTCCCTCCAACAAAATACGTGGATATACATCCCCTCCGAGGAGAATATCGACGGAAGAACTTTGTCTTGATTGAAAATCCACAATGGGTAAATCACTGAAAGTGGACTTTATAGTAGGTAGCAGGGACTGATATGACAGTTGACCGGTTAGCTTTCCCACAACTAACGCGTCTACTATAGTAGTAAAATTATGATCGCGGGGGTGATCCTATTTTGAAAGAGCAAATTTTAGTTGACGTAGCTGTCAACGACTCACTCAACCCAATCACCTCAGTTTTAACCGGCTTTGTGCGTAAATATAGTTTCCTTTGTAACGGTCTCGAAAGGAAGGATGCTTCAGAGGCGGGGTCAATCAGGGCACGTACGGTGTGCCTAGTTTCGCCGATGACAACATCCACATTCGCTATGCCGAGGATAATTTGTGTAGATTCAGTGGACTGTATAAAATTGGAATATGTTCTACGAATTTGGCCGTTGGCAGAGGATGTAGATGGCTCAGCGTTGGGAATTGAAGGTGGGTTGCTGACTTTTGCGCTTGCGATTGGTCTGCTTCTGAATATCCCGTGCGATGGAGAAAAAAGTGGTGCTTCTTTCCGCAGAGAACGAAAACGTGTTGGCTTTTGCACTTCTTGTATTCATGTGAAGTCGCAAAGCAGCTGGAGCTGCGCTTTTGTGCTTTGACTATGCTGAAACGATCGTCAATATACATTTTTAAAAAATCCAGACATAGTCTCAAGGGATGCGAACCAGTGCAAATAGAGCATTGCTTCGTATTAGTTGAAATTTTGCTATGATACGTACATTTCATGGTTTCGTGATTATTTTGAGGGGTTCCAACCAAGGATTTTCCATATGTATTGGAAGATGCAGTGGATGCTGTATTGCCCCTAACATCAGCTACGGATTCTAAAGTATGATACCTGGTGGTTAAAAATGAATTCATCTGTTTCCATGTCGGCAATTTGGGTTTCTCTTGAATGGATTGCTCCCAGAGATTTAGGGCAAGACTTAGGAGACACGTTGAGCAAATGTTTATAAATATCATATCCCAGTTGCTAGTGTCAACATTAAGGAGGCTGAGGTTAGCGATACAATCATTAATACTACGCTGTAAGGTCTTTATGTTTGAGACGGTCTCTTTCGATATTGGAGTTAAATTGAAAAGTGTTTTGAGTTGGGCATTGATAAGAACTCTTTCGTTTTCGTAGCGTTCCACCAGGTTATTCCAAGTCATTTCAAAACCTACGTTTGTGAGGGGGCAGGTTTTCAAAACAGCTCGGGCCTCGCCTTGTGTTTTTTTCAATAAATGGCAAAATTTTTCAACTGGCGTAAGGCAGGGATTGTTCTTACATATGAGAACATATTTCGAGGACATATCTCGAAAACAAGGCCAAGAGACATATTCGCCGTGAAAAATGTCCGTTTCGCATAGGGGTAGCGAAATGTTGGGCCCTGGTTCATGTGACATGTTTTTATTTGCATTTGAACTTTCAGATGAAGCTTCAGTCGGTCAACTAGACCATTGACTTTTGACAAGCTCTTTAACTGACCGTCAAAAGCAACGTAAAATTTAGCCCGTACGCAGAGCAAATCGACTTCCTCCTCAAGTGACTCAAGCTTAGATAAAAGGAGATCATATGCTGATCCTAAAGGTATTCCAAAGGCGCAAAATTTCATCCTTGTAAATCACCAATGTATATGTATATATGGAATGATACCCTTCAGAAATGGACGAAAATTGGGCTTGAAATTCCACTACGCGGTCGATAGTTCGGATGAAAGCGTTTAACTCGGTCATGGTAGAAGCAAGGTTGCCAAATTTCTATGTTTAATAAAAGAGGCGGTACCAAGACCAAAGAAACAACATAAATGCCGAAAAGTAATATAGGGGTTGAAAGATCAATGCCAGTAAGACAATGTAAATGCCGAAAAAATAAAAATGAAAAAGAGAGTAAATCTTGAACGGTAAAATATTTAATCTTAAGGATGAACAGGCAGACAAAACGCGGCCAAAATTGTTTGGAGTGTTATTGCTCAGACACAAGCTGTTCTACTGAAATACAACGAAAAACGCGGTAGGGAGAAACTATTTACCTTTCTGTGTTTCTCTAGTGCAATAAAATAATGATGTTATCAAGTACTGAGTAGTTCATTTATATAGAAAACCGTATAATTATGCATTGCGTTCAAGTGAATTGTCGCCTCGCTTTCGTAAAAGACATGCAAAGTTTGGTAACTTAAAAAAATTAAACTAATTGTACAGAACCTCTATTAATGAACTGTGAAACTAGAGAAACCGATATTCTTGATTAAAAACCACTCGTGCTTATAATTTTTTTTTTATTTAGAAAAATTCCAATAAATTGTGATGGTAATAATGAGATAAACTGCCTGTGATAACTAAGCAAAATATTTTAAAAGTTTATTTAGATTGAGCTAGTGAGATAAATTTGTATACGTAGATGTAAATATATCCACACGAATTCATACTAAAAGTACATTGTTATGATTATAAAGCACTCTTTCACATTAAATTGTTTACAATCGTCTCTTATGTGTTAGGAAGTGAAAACTCTTAATGACTTTAATTTGAGTTGAAAGTGTTACAACAGGAAGTTCGCTAAGTAGTGACACTCTCATGTGATAAGTTGTTAATATGTATGGTGAGTTCAGTGATAGTATTACATGAGGCTACGGCTATGAGGTTATGTTCAATTTAGTGGCTGTAGTTCAAACAAAACAAATCCGTAGTTACAACGACGATCCTCGAACATGTATTAACGACCTAAGCTGAAGTTGCACTTGTTGATCGCTGTTACACGTAATATTGGAGAAGGATTATTGTTATGTTGAGACAATAAATTTCCTTTGTTATAATGCGAGTTGTCGTTTGTTTTAGTTACAGTTCGAATAATACATTGCAAATGTTGCTTTCGAACGTGTATAAATGACTAGCTGAATATGTCCAGCTGCAAAGTTTTACTCGGTAAACGCGTTTATAATTATCAGGGACTGGATTGATATTTACCACTTCAACGATAAATAAATAAAAAATTTGCAATATGTTGTCGTCGCGCACTTATGTTTTGGAACTATAAAATTCACAGATTCACATACCTTGCATTGTGTACTAGCACTTTCATTAATTTATTATATGACTGCGGCCTCCGTATTACAAGTTATTTTCTCCAGTTCGGGAACGTCTTTTAAATAAAAATTATTCTTTTCGTAGAACATTCGCTTATCCGGTTCGATGAGGACCAAAAAATAGTGATGTATGGGCGAACACTGTTTGGCGAATATTCTCGAAAAGAATAAACAGGGGGAATAATATTAGTTGAAGAAAAATCTGAACCCTTAGATTCATAAACGGAATGATACCTTTATTAAGTTTAAAATGAAACACACAATTGTGAAGGCTTCAGTCTTTATTTTCAATGACTGTGTTTGGGGAAAGTATTACGACGACTAACTCTGGAGATGGTCCACACGACCAATCTCACTTACATTGTAATATTCAAAAAGACTACAAGACGGGAGAGAGCTTTAGAATTGTCGTTATTTCAGTACAGTGATGGTTATAAGAATAAATATGTATTAATTGTAGTTTGACAATATTCAAAAACCATTTGTAGGATGAACACTAATCATTTCAAGAGACAGTGATTTTAGTGATTTACTGCGAATAAAATTATTGTTAAATTATGCATTAAAACTCAAAAGATATTTCAGCAGACTGCTAATATTTTACGAAAGCGCTCCCAAAACTAACCGACTTAGTAAAGAAGACATGAAGAACTTAGGAAAATTTTCTTTATTTGTTAACATAATCCCTGGATCAGTACTGGAGGATTATCTCTATGGAACAACAGTTTCCTTTTCACCAAATGCGGCCATTTTTTTCATTATTTCATCACCTAAACATCGGTCGATGTACGATGTATAGCACTTTTTTAAATGCCAATCATTTCAGATAGGTCACGTACCTTCAGCCGAGATCATTCAATACCATTTTGTGGATTTTCTCCACCAAGTATGGCGTGGACACCTTAACTTAACCTAACTTGCGTAGAATTTAGCTCAGTTTTAATATTGGTTGGATTAAGACCTTTGAAATGCAAATGCAAATTTTCCATTTTTACAAATTCACTGACATCGCTTACTTTTGATGGCTCAAATAAAAATACTATTCTGATTTACTATAAATTTAAGTTCCAACGCAGTGGAAATTGTTTCTATAATTTGTGTTATAACTGATTGTATGTTTATCATTGCTGAAATAGCGGGTATGACCTTCGAGTGTTTAATTATCGACGAATGTCTAATGAGAACTAGATACAAAAGAAATGCCAGATGAAAATTTTGGTTACAAAAATATAAATAAACAAATAAATAGAAGTCAGATTAGTTTTCAGATGCGTAGAGCGAAGGAAAAATAGATTTAAAAAACCAGTTATAGTTTATTAAATACATGTCAACATGTGTCTTTACACGTCCTCCCTTGCATTGAACACGATGTTTGTCATTCCGTTTGTAGTAACATGAAAATATTCACCTGAGACTACTTCGGCATACGTCGATGCATAATAATGCCCATTCATCCGCCTGTCTACCAAAAATTCGATATGTGCCTATTATGTGAGGCTCAGGTGAGTTCTAACAAAGGTTCTGTTAAATAGATCTAAAACCAGAGACGTTGCCACACTAAACAATTGTTATCATGGTGCACACAATGGCGTATTTTCTTGTTAAGCAGATGAGAATTGATATAATTTACACTCTTGCCTACGAAAAATATCCTTAAACAAAGATCATGTATTTTGTAAAAAGATTTAAGCGTTTTTCATCAAAAAGTGCGTAAGATTTCAGTAGATTCTACATACCAACCTGATTACGCAAGTCATGATTTTTACCAGCTTGTCTCCAGAAGCCCAATTCTCACGGCATTGGGGGCAATTAAATATACAATCTACCTTCCATTTTGCATCGAAGTAAAGGAGATGATAGTCCATATTCATTTAATTTTATTTCGTTCAGTCCTATTGAAATTGCGAGCAAAACTTTCCGGTTGTAAAACCTTTCTGCTTTATTTTTTGTATTTTGATATTCCCATCACTATTTTTTGCTGGATGTCAGCCCTCTAGGATCGTCGGGAAAACTGAAAGAATGTTGGGTATGGCCACCATCGTGGAAATACGACGAGTTGCTGTGGCTGGAAATGGATCTCCTATTTCCACTTAGTATTTTCCTTAGGGTTCGTTGCATATGCCTTTAATTTATTTCCATTTTTTTTTCTCTCAATAAATTTAGTATAACCTTTATTCCTTTTCCTTCTACCTCTGGTTTCTTAAACTAATTTTTCCTATGACAGTTCCGGTCGATCTCTACACGTTTATGGGTAAGGCGACCAAATTACCTGTAATGCGCTTCTAACATAATTAAACTTGATCTATTCCAAAACTGAAACTGTGGCTATTTAAAAAGGCTGAGAAAAATGTCTTGCCTTATTTGAATCAAAATAAGTAAATTATGCTTAATATTATATTAAAAAATCCATAAATATGCAAAGTTAAATTATTATGTTATATATTATTAAATATTAAATATTCTGCCAAAGTTGTTATCTCGATGTAGCTTCACAACTTAATGAACTTAGTTCAATATTTGTAGTATTACATGTGAATATGCCCACGTTATTTAGCATTTCTTTGTTTCAAGGTTAATCTAAACCTCTGCGAAATATCATTCATTCATAATATGAATACCATATTTGGGATACACCGATAAACCACACGCGGTGCTATCTGTTAGATTCATATTAAAATTATATTGTACTTTGGGTATCTGACGGGATCTTTAGAATATGGTGTTCATGGGAAATGCTGTTATAGATTTACATGTGTCATGTTTCAGCGTTAGGACAAGGAGTATAAACAATTTTAAAGAGAATGAATTTCACTAAATCAGTTTTGCTTTGTTTTTATTTTATTGTTTTTTTACCATTACTATAACCATATCTCGATAAGTGATAATATTTGTGATATTCCTATACATATTTTATGTTTTTAGTTTTTGGTGTAATGTCTTTGGTCGAAAAAGTGGATTCATCCAAAAATGTTTGCGGTTTAACTTCAAGAAATTTTTGTTATCTTGCAAAATATATAAATATATATTCTGTAGTTTAATACAGACATTCGCATTCTCATTCATCTTACTGTATTTTTATCTCTGCCCATTTAGTTATTTGTTCGTACTACCATAGACATGAATTCAAACAGATAAATTATTTGGATGGGAAAACTCTTTCGCCAGGGGAATACGTAAATAATGCTAAAATACGATACCGTTGCTGCTCTCAAATCATACCAACTAAAATCTTCCAAATTCCATTTGTAAGAATATGTATAAAAACTTGAAATGGATGAGAACGTAAAATGTGTTTCAGTCGCTGCCAGTCTGCCAGTGTGAGATGATGGGGTGGTCGAAAGTGGGGTACGTTGTATTTGGAATCGTACTATTTACGTAATTTTTTAACATATTTGGAAATTGAAAATCCTCTTAATGTCACACTTCCCAAAAACATTATTGTTATTTGGAAAGGGATGTTAGCAAAAAATTTAGATCTCACTCAAAACATGAGCACACATTTTTATTTGGATAGTGATTTTAGGGCACTCTATACTCTATATATCCAAAGAGAGGTTAATTATCTAGATATTGGTTGATCTATAGTACTTTTTAATTAAAACTCTTCCTCGGCACAAGTCAAAAAGTAATACTGTTGTAACATGGATTTTAGATGGCTAACATTATTATTAATGTTTTGGTCAACATTTGGTTGTACATCTTCAAACATATCATAAAACTGCAATACAGACGAAGTTACAAAATTAGCTTTATTGAGAGGCAGTTTATATCTTTTTATTCAGTTCCTAGCTTCCCGGGGAATGAACGAAAGGTGTGGGTGCATATGGAAATGCTACTGCAAAACAATAACGTATGTCAGTCAGTGGCGGAAACGGAAATCATTCTGCTGAACACTCAAAATATACAAGAGTAAATATTCATTTATATGTTTGCATTAGGGTGACCCTTATATTTGAAGGGTCGAAAAATTTGTCTTTCATCCCACAGTATGTGCTCATTTTGGTATTTATTAAATAACTCTATGTTAATATAACTCGTTTCACGTCAGAAGGATTTTTTACATAAGTGGTGCATTATTCACAAAATGGCATCATTGCGAAAAAGATTGCTTCTGATTTTGCTCGTTCAAATTTTCTTTGTTTACAAATATCTAATGTACAAAAAGGAAGAATTTGTGATAAAAAAAAAATTTGTTCGAAGGTAAGATCATACTTATGTGGGGCAAGTATGATCTTACCAAAGTTACACCACCAATTTCTAATCCTTCGGTGTCCATAGTTTTATATAGTTTTTTCACTTTCATAAATTTTCTAATCTTTTCCATTCTTTTACATTCCCAGTCATCGTATCGTATCGTAAATGGCATACCACTCGAGTTGGGAAGTTCTCATAGTTATGAGCATTTAAACTTCTCAATTAAAAGCAATGTATTAAAGTAGTTGATTGAAACGGCATAGATTCACTTAAATTTATACGAGTATATCTGTAAGGGTCCGTCCTAATTGCTACCGATGTTTTTGAATAATACGAAATACCAGTATAGAAAGTCCAGTCAAGTGAACTGACTTACGTATGATTTTGCCCAAAATGCTTTTGCATTGACGCAAAAGTGTGTTGAACTGGGTAGTTATTAAAAAAATGCTCCGATTGATGGACCATATTGCTTTTAGAACAATTGAATAAAAGATACGAATCTGCTGATATGAGTTGAATTAACTTTATATGGAAGTACTAGAAAAGACGGCGTTATTCGACCGATATTTCCACACTTTACAAAGCATTACATTAAGTGATATTTAAAAAAATGGAAGTTAAAATATCGCTAAATGGGCCAACCTTTATGGCAAATATCCGAGTGGACACAAAACTACGGTCTATTTTCGTTCTCAGAACTAAGTTCATCGAACGCATGACGTTCACAAATTCGGTTAAATTCAATTCAGCTACTAGAAAAATATAAAGCTAGAATGTATGGATTAAATCAATCATTCGTATGGGAGGCACCAGAAAAGGCGTGGTTACGTGGCCGATTCTTCTCACAAATTGCAATTTAATGAACAACAATTGTTGTTGTCACAGTCTGTGGATCTGGAGTCGTAGGGGAAATAATTAATTTCGAAAAACCTGTTGATTTGTATAGGAAATATCAGAAGAGACACGACAATGCGGTATATTTTCATTCCTTGGGCACGACCTTTAATGTGCACCAAATTTAAATGAATTTAGAAGATAAGAATATGAATACAATTGTGTGGAAGATAGTAAAGGAGGCATGTTTAGCTGAAGATTTTTTCAAATTTCACCAAAAATTATAGATCAAAACAACAGACAATAATTTGTGTCACCGCGGTCTACAACTCACGAGTTTCAGGGGAAAAAACTAAATCTAAAAAAAAGCCGCAATTTATATGGTATGACAGTGACAATGGAGTCAATTTACCTTCCTAAATACTACCTTAACAAACCCTTAACGTGTGCTAAATTCGACTGAAGTCCTGTAAGCGGGTATGAACCTAAAAATTTTTGCATTAAATCAATCATTTAAATGAGAGGTGGCAGAAGGCGTATTTTTAGCCAACTATTATAAAACCAAGAATTATAAACCGTAACAACGAACATAAATTCTGGAGTCTGCGAATTAAGAGTTATAAAGGAAAAACTAAATTTCAGAAAATCTGTCAATCTGTGTGGGATAATATTATGCAGTTTTAAGATTTAAGAAGTTTCATTTATTCGGTTAAAGTTAAAAAATACGATTTTCCACTGAAAAATAATACAATCAATATATTATGTATGGGAAGAAGTTGTTTTTGACACGATCATTTTCTAACAATGAATTTGTATAACATGGACCTTAAATGTTACAAGTGGCAAAATCCAGCCAAGATAAAATAGTTTGTACATAAATTAGATTTTTTATATACTCCTAAACTTTATTCACTAATTAAAAGCGATATATGGTGAGGATCAATCTAGTTTTTAATAGCACCGTTTTAATTGCAAACTGGGCTGTTGATGTTTAATTGGTGAATACTCGTACGTTGTTGGGGAAACGACTCACGTCAACATTTCATGCACAACAAAGGGATGTTTTCGATGCTGCCACTTAACTTACATTGAACCATATAACGACCTTCAAACTGGCCGCAATCGTGGATTGTATAAATTAAGTTAAATAATATTTATAACAAACACCAGAAAGGTCTATATTTGAAATTGCACCAATCTATATAATCAAATATAGATTAAAACGTAAGTAACTACAACCCACGAGTTAGGGATTTAAGCGGAAAAAAATAAATTCCTTTAAAATAGCCACTATATAGGGTTGCCGGAAGGGATATAGCAATATGGTCCATTTTCGTTCTAAAAACTATGTTTATTAAGCGCATATTTGTCAAATCGGACAGATATCAGTACGACTGCATGGAAATATGAAGCGAAGAACGTATGAGTAAAATCTATATTTGTATGAGATGTAGCAAAAGTGGCATGATTACTTGGTGTCGATCTTTTTCAAAAAAATTCAAATTTCTGAATTTCGGAAACAGAGTAGGCGGTAGGCAAAATTAAAAGATACTTTCTATATCTTCTTCTGCTTGATTCTTTAATTAAAATATTTTATTTATTTCATTTAAATTTCTATCTTAAAAGGTATTTTCTATGAATGGGAAGACTCCAAAATTTCAGCACCTGATTAAGACACAGCTTTATTTCGTATTTTCGTAATTTTTTTTTTATATTTTTTATTTTAACCAAAATAGCTTAAATTTGATATTCTACATATTTGTTTGAAAGATATTAAAATTGTTATCTATCCGGATAACTCGAAATGTGCAACGTATTTTCGCATTTTGCAGTGATGCGAAAGAAAGAATTAATTGCATAAACAGCCCATTGTAAATTAGGAATTCACGTTTATAGCATCGATTTCGAACGTCGAATTAAACACAGCATTCCTTAAAATTGTCGCGATCAATATTGTAGACGAAGGTTTCTTCCTTATTACGTATTCAGAGGATGAAAAAAGTCGACAAATTGTCAACGAAAATCAAACAACGATCCAATTTTGATGAAAGGATATGAAATAAAGAGCGGAATTCGCCACAAAATACACAACTAGAAACCATAGGGAAATCAGGTCATTTAGGTGTGGGTGAGTTTGTCGAAACGTTACATTTGGGTTCCAAGGCTGTGAAATTCTGAAAATTCACGCATGAAATCTTCAGTTAATTATGCTTACAATAAGATGCCCGGCGTGAAGACTAAAGCCATATATTATTATCATGCAAAATTCCTTGTCACGCACATGGATTTTCTAGAACCACTTAATAAAAGTATCATGGAAGACGAACATATGCTATTGAAAGCACCGTTGCAAAACATAACCTCAGGATTTAAAAAAAAAATAATAATTTAGTTGTGTGGGTAGTCCAACTGAAATAGTCATGGACAGTGGCAGAGGCAAAGGACAATGGAATCAACATGTAGGTCAAGAATATTTATAACTAATAACATGAAATACAATATCGACGGCCACCTTCTGGCGGAGAACCAACCATTTATTTTTACGTAATTACATCATCGCTGTTTTAACTGCGTCCTTATGCGTGAGACATACTTAGTACAATAGCGTGTATGAACATGACAAATAGAAGGTATTAGGTATTACAAGAAATGCATATTCTGATGACGATGACGATTCCGGCAACACCTAGATCTGTCAACAAGACCAAAGTGGGAACACACCCTTAAAAAGAAATTACACAGAAACATGGTAATGCTTAGTAGACGAAGAAACAGTTCCTCCATCTTCAATAATAAGTAAATATACCTGTCTATAATTTCATTAAGTTTGTCCTTATACTACAAACTAAATGAATTAAATAAATATATAAATGTGTATTTCAGGGCATATGGATAAATTTGGTAAATGCGGTGATTTGGTTTCTGAAACTATATTTGCTGAGACTGCATATTGCCAATTGTGACCGACCGTTGCGCGATTGTTAGTACAACTGGTACAAGCGATTATCATTAGTCTAGTTGTTGTGTAATCGTCCTTACTAGACTAAATGCTTCTCAAACTATGACGTTCAAAATCGTCGTTAAACAGTATGTCCTTTTGAGTGAGTAAAAATAGAATGTGTGTAAGCTTACTAAATGTGAGAAGCTCATAAATAGGACATAAGGAAATTTGTTTGACTTTTTTCATATTTCCAAATAATTACCAACGAAGATTAAAAAGATTGACAATGACGAATATCCAAATATATGTCTGTATATCAAATCGAGGTACATTAGACATGACATGCCGAAAATCTCACATTTTTATTTATAAATCAGACAATAAAATCGAATCACCGCAACACTACTGAACTGTGCTACAACATCTTTGTAAATCCTTTTTGGTGATGCCTTCAAATTAATGGAGCTGGGTACGAATGCATTGGATGGTAGCAAAGCATTTTTGACTCTTTAACATTTCCATACAAATAAGGGTCACCTTAGTCCATATTTTTATATACGTACAGTATCATGCCATAAACTTATGAACTTTATCATCATGACTTAATCTACCACTTCATTGTATGCCAAAGAATTTCCTTTAAGCGGAAGTATTTTGAAATACAAATTTAATTTACATAAAAAAAAAAAAAAAAAATTGTTACGTTTTTCGGCGTTTCTAATAAGGGGTTAACCTTAACCAGTTAGTGGTTTTTTTGAGTGCGAAATGACCGAAATATCCCAGGAAAACATTTTTTTAAATTTTTCCTACATCTTATTGCAAACCCTGTAACAATTTTCCAATACTTATTCAGGATTTGAACAAGATATTATCATCTCAAACACTTTTACCAAAATCCAAACTGAGCATTAAAAGTATTTAATATCTCATCTAATTTCGGCCCCCTTTGCTGTGAGCGAGTTTATAGGTATAAAAAAAAGATATCAAATTGACCCTGACTTGGGTGTTTGTCCATGGAAAGAATCTTATTTCGTATTTTGCAAAATGGATGTGAAGTCGCACTATATCAATTCAAACTCGGCCAAATTTTGCTTTTTTCAACCTTTTTAGAACTGGATTTAGCTTTGAGTTTTTTATTGTCTTTTTTCATAAATTTTTTAGTTCTTTTTTCATCTATTTTCTTTAAGAACGTTATTGAAACATATTTCAACATTAAGGAGGTCTTAAATAATTTTACTGAAAATTGTTACAATAGGTTCGAAAACGATGTGACTCCAAAAGGTCATTGGCATTGAAAAAATGGCTCTGAATTAAAGAATCTCAGACTCGAGAACATTGCTGAGGTAAGTCAAATTTACATTTTATTTTGCTGTGAAATAGCTTGGAAAGTGTTGTATGAAGTAGTAAAGTATAAACAGTTCAAACAGTAAATTGAAGCATTGACAATTTTGTGCGGGAAATTTTATATTTTAATGCTTTCACACGAATTGTAATCGAATTTTATTATTAACTAGCTGACCCGGCAAACGTTGTTTTGCCTTCAAAATGTTAATGGGGTAAAAAAAATTAATTGCAAAAATCTCATCTCCAACGCCATCTATCACTTCAAATAAAACCTTTTAAACCTTCCGGAATACTCTACCAATAATTTAAGACCACAATGAGCCAAATCGGTCCAACCGTTCTCGAGCTTTAGCGAGACTAACGCACAGCAATTGATTTATATATATATATAGATAAGGGAAAAAATAAATTAAAAAAAAAATGAAAATACTGATACATGAAAATACTAGTTGTTTGCAGAAAATCAAATTATATAATCGGGTTTTGTTTAAACCTATTAAACCGGGGCTTTGTTATTAATTAATACTAATAATAGAAACTTTGATACATTCAGTAGTGAAATATCAACAATAGTATGAACATCAACTTCACATAGTATCTTCTCCTATTTGATCAGCATTTTGACTCAAAATTATATTTTGATTTTGAATTTAATTTGTGTTACCGTTTTAATAGAATAGGAACAATTTTAAATCCATACATTATTGAATCATACATTAAGTTCGATTAAATATACTTATTAAGAAAGCCACACATTTCATATTTGAAGCTTTTTATTTGCTGTGTTAAATAAAAACGGTCCTTTGCCCTGCTTGATGGTGCTTCTGATAAATTTTAATATTTTATACTAACGTAAAAATATACCGAACACAACCCATCGGGTCAAAGAGGGAATGACAAGACAAGTTCGGTTTGGTCATGAATGTTAAAATCAATGACGCACTTTCCGTGCGACGCAATATTACTGATTGTGTGACGAGTAGAAAATTTCCAATATAAGTACAGATTTTATTATCTGAAACAAATCAGAATGTAATTCAATGAATTGACTGAGAAATTAATGTTCTCAAACCCTCTGTACTTTTTCGATACTCCTTGTTAATTTTTATTCTTCACCTCAAATTGATCAATCTTTATGAAACTTTTGAAACCTCAATACAACGTAATACTATAGAAGGGGTGTGTCGGTCAAAACCTTTTGGTACGTCGAGCACAAATTGATCGGCATTACGAAATTTGATTTATTCCTTGCTACTACTATAAACTACTGTGGTCTATAGTTTATATTTTTGTAGTTTTATTGGTTTATAACGCTAAGCAAACTTTGGAAAAATCGGCCGACTAATCGTGTTCATTCTTGTTCCCTACATTCAAACGACCGATTTAACCTGTATGTTAGCATATTTGTTAAATTTATTTAATTGCAAAGAAATGAGTGAAATTTTATTCACATTGAGCGTTTGATAAAGCAAGGCATCAGTATGAAAGTAGAGCTCATTGCGACGTTTCTTCGCGTATCTCCCACACAAATTGGAAGATTTTCTTAAATTCAATCTTTCTTCTGTAATTTCCAAATAACAGGCTGCATTTCGTATTTATCAAAAATTTATGTCAGCGTATCCAGTTATTGTCCTTCTGTAATTTCTAAGCAGAAAACGTTAGAGATATACACCACTTCTTCAATTATGATTTGTTTCAGAGCCTGCCAATTTACCCTGCGTCTTCTATCGTCTCTCACACTCCTGAACCGACGAAAAAGGAATTTAGGTGAAGCTATAGGTAAGTCAGGTCACCGGATTAAAAATTCTTTTTGATACATCTTCTTCGGAAGCAATGCTGAATCTAGGATTTTCATAAAATGATTAAATCTGTGATTATAACGAAAAATTGCCTGAGTGAAGTTAAGACAAAGTCGAGTTTATTCGTTATTATTGTTGTCTTGATATAGACGTATATTTATGTCGAAACTGCGATTTTCATAAAAATATATTATATAAAATCTCTAAATATTGATAGATTTTTGTCATTAAAAGGCATGTTGTCGTCTATGGTGAATGTCAAAGCATTCGCCATTGTCCTCTATGGTGAATGTTAATTTATTTTTTAGACTTAAATACCTTAGTATGTCTAACTAAAGTCTAGCACTCAAACGAACCAACCGTTGTTTCAACGGCGGTCACCTCGATGTGTCTAACAAACACTTCGAGTGGCCGAGTAATCCACAAGTCTAGTTAATGCCTCTGAAGCTGTGACGTTTGCAGTCGTCGTTAAACTAAAAATAGGTAGGCTGATTTTTATGTCTTTCATTCCAGCAAGAATTTTGTGAATATGGCATTTTTTCGGTTTCGACTCATTCCGAAACTTGTTGACTGTCAGGTTCTTAAACCTATGTCTCATCACCTACGAATATGTCGTTTGATGAGTGCGTTCGTATCTCTTAAACATAAGTGACGATTTTCAATGACAATTTCCTTCACTTTATCGAAGGTAAGTTCAGTTGAAGACATTGATGGACCAGAGCGAGGCAAATCTTTCACCATATCTCGGCCACATTTTAATGTGCTATGCTGTCTGTATGGTAAATTCAATTTACCGTAAGCATTTTGTAACATTTTCAATAATTCCGCACACGAAGTTCCATTTGCAATACAAAGTTTGAGCTGAATTATTAGTTCGATATTTGTATCCACTGAAAAAAAATGACAGATTCCGCTCAAGCTCTGTTTGAGTATGGAAGGTAGCTGTTAAAAACTAATGTCGACCATTTTACAAGAGATGGTCCTGCAAGTAAATTACGATTGGAATTGTCAGATGTAAGGTTGATATCTGGCAACAACATAGCACATTATTTTGGTTCAATTGGAAGATGTTGTCGTAAGCAGATTTTGAAACCGATTGGCTCACCGCTGCCTACTTCAATAAGCTGTCGAAGACATCGACTCGGAATTGCGTTTTTGATTGACCCACTTTAAAACTTGTAACACTTACTGCTGCAACACACAAAAAAAAATCGGTATTCTTTTAAAATGAGCTGATATATACTAACAGCGTATAGCTCTGGAGTTTCGGGTGAATCCCCATTGTTTTCATTGTTTTAAATGATCTAAATATTAAAAAACGCGGCTAAAACACATATTTGTGTGTATTTTATTAAACATTGTAATTTATATTCTTCTTAACTTTTTATTTTAAGTCTGGTATTTACCGCAAGGAGAATTGCCTTTTCTATATAAAAACATGCGAATGGAATTTGGTTTGCAAAATTTTCGGTGCAGAAATTTTCAATTGCCGAAGGCCATAAATATCTTTTTTGTGGGAAATGAAAAATACGTTTGAGCTGTGTACAAGGCTTCAAATCCAATGAGCATATAGAGCATTCAACATTTCAAACTGAAACCGTATTTTTCTAACATAAGTTAAGTGCTTTATATTTGCTTAGACATTTTTTGAATTACAGATCAGTCAATGAAGCAAGACGTAGCGCCGAAAATGACCAAATTTATAATGTGAAAATTTAACTATAATAAATATGCATTCCATTCAAATGCGTTTAATTTGTAAATCAGTATGTGAATACACATCAAATGCGGCAGCATTCCAAGAATTTTTGCTGTTGAAAAAAATCGTTAGGAATGATTCAAAAACAAAGAAATTGGGTTCTATATGAACTGTGGCCTAGATATGTTGAACTTTTGTTTTGCAAATCAAACAATTAATCATTAGCTAATATTAAATATAAATAAATATGACAGAAGTTTATAATTTTACGTTGAACATAAAATAACACATTTTTATTATTTGCTCTTGATGGGAAGATTGATTAAGAATCTGCTTCAATAAAACGCATCACTCAATTCGTTCGTTCACATGACTAAAAACTTTTTGTGTTCGTGCTTGTAATTTGAAGGGCTTTTATTTTTTAAAGTTTAACGGTAAAAACTTAAATGGCTCATTATTTTTACAAAAGTTTGGTCGTAGAAGGAACTTTCGTACGCTTTATAAGAACCCAATGCTTTTGTTCGTAAGCAGTTTTGAACGTTTAACGGTATTTATTCTTTACTCTATTCTATTCTATTCTATTCTATTCTATTCCATTCTATTCTATTC
>JAHXMU010000027.1:1658115-1670778 GCA_019455685.1 Philornis downsi | reverse complement strand
CAAAGAACGCGTAAAAACAGTTAAAACTTACTACAAAAGTAGTAGATTCAAACGTGGGCTTCGGTTGGTTTCCACAAAACGGTGCCACGAGCCACACAACACGACCGATTTTCATTCAGGCGATCATTGTACAGTGGGGGTAAACGAAAAAAAAAAAACGGGAAAGTGCTATGTCACTCCATAATTGTACGATATAATTGATTTTGATAGAGTTCCGTACACAAGTTTCTGAAGTTTTGTTGAGCTTATGTTCGAAGACTCAGCACTCCAGTTATGACCAGAACAGTACATTGGGGACGCAAAGTATGGTACCTCGGTTTTGACAATTTTTATTGTGCTGCTGAAGACATACGAGTATTTACTTGAGAAAGCTACCTTCAACAGCATGGAAAATGGAACATCTTTTTCCAATTTTTTCTCTGACTTTTTACAGTTATTTTGCCAATTAGAAAGCAAATAAATTTTTCATTGACCACTACAGCTTGTTCCCGGTATGTGATATATTTAAACAACAATTTATTTCCTCCAAAAGTTTTTCTTGTTAATTGTTTAAATGAAAATTTATAACTGCATATGTATGTAATAAATGTGTCAATTTGGCCACCAATTTATTTGGTGCTTGTTTGGGAATTGTAGGATTCTTTTCGTGAATATATAGATATTTATATTCGGTTTTGTTTTTTCTTATGATACTTATACACAGACCATCGATATCAAATATTGTTGTAATCAGATCGGAAACGTTGTTATGCTAGCACAATAAACAAAACCAAGGTACCGCACTTACACCCCCACTGTGCGGCTTTAGTTTCACCTGAAGTGCAGAGTTTCTGAACATGAGCTTCCCAATACTTTGAAAACGTCGTTGCTAAATTTCATCAAAACCAGCCAAACCGTTAAATTTCATCAAAACCAGCCAAACCGTTAAGGAGCGGTCCCTCATGCAAAACGTGAGTTTTCTCACCTAAGTACAGGGTAATTTATTTTTCGGTTTCAAAAGTAAAGTTACACAGTAGTAAGATCGAACTATTTTTACGCGTTCTTCGGTTGTTAAACGAACCATGTTAGTAAATGGCAAACCTTTCTCTAAATAAATAACACCCCAGATAACAAGTATTTAACAGCTGACAACCTTGCCAGACCGGCGGTTTTGAAGCCACTAAATGTATAACCCGTTGTTTAATGTTTTTCGTTCCTGGCTTAAGTATTAAAACATCGTGTGCCGCTTCCTCATGGCTGGACACCTTGTCTGTAACTTCATTTATTCTATTGTCTATATCGTTTACGATGCGATTTACAGCAATCAACAATAACTTCATATGACCATACAGGTGTTAACTTTGTTTATGTGGATGATCGTTTATAAGTTGAGACCAGGATTTAAATTCACTACACTTTTTTTGTTTTTTAAATACCAATTTTAAGTAAGACTACGAAATTGACTGAAAATAAATGAAATAGAACAGATTGCTGTTCCAACACAATATGTTTACGAGTAATCTTCAGTTTGGGCCGACTATGGCAACTTCATAAATGGAAGCAATAGATCGAGTTCGATAATTGCGGTTGTAGCAGAAATCAATGCAGTGACTTTAATTACATTAAGTACAGTTTGGTTGTCAAATACATTCAACAGTAATAGGTGGAATCTAAATAAAAGTTTAAATTTTAGTATTATTGTAGTCAATATTTAGAGAGCCTTTAATTCAGTGTCTTCGAATGTTTTTCGTCTTCCTTCACGCGATCGGTCGTCGACATCAAAATCACCGTCTTTAAAGCGACCGAACCGATCTCGACACGTTGTTTGACTTAAAGTAGCATCTCCGTAAACGTTTTGAAGGTCTCAATGTGCTTGAGCCGCCGATTTTTTCGATTGAAAGAAAAAACTCAACACTTTCTGAATATGACGATTATTTGGCACAAAATTATACATCATCATACAACCAAAAGAATATGACGTCAAAAGAAAATCACTATTGTGTCGATGCGGTATGTTTACCAAATGCCTAAGCTTGGCTCGTGATGTTTAGGTTATGGCAGAATCGACCAGCACTTACAGATGTCGCCATCTGTTGGCAAACTTTAACTTAGTTGCGCATCTGAAACTTTAAGCAAAGAACCAAGGACCGAAATTAATGGGATTTGGAAGTAGATATTTATAATAAATCATTGCGAAATATATGTGCTAGAAATAATTTAAGCACACCAATATATATGTATATGTAGTCATTCCAATTATCAAACCTCGCAATAAACTCACTTTTCCCCTCCAAGGCAGGACTTATTTTTAACAACAGTTTTTCATTTTTTATCATTCATTTTAAATCTATCTATCCAAACAAAAGCTATCTTTGATATTTATTTATTCTGTAGAAATAAATAAGAAAGACTTATTTTCTGCAGTCATAAATAAGTTTTTTGTGGCATTATTATTACTGTACGTAGGCGAAGATAATAAACGAATCTGAACAAGCCACCTTTGACGAAAGAGACAAAATCAAAACAAAAGGAAATTGTCACACAATCCAAATTTGCCATAAAATAATTAATTTTAATTGCTAAGGGAATGGTAAGACTACGTTTTCCATGGGGGGCGATAATTAAGTGTCAGCACGTTCGCATAATGACAAACAGAGTAATCTCCCCTAATTTAATTGTTGAACAACCCTGAATGTAAAGATGTGAATAATTAAAATTAAGCAATTTCAAAAAGTAGCGATTAATGTTTCCAACACTTCATATAGCTACATCCGTGTTTTACTGGGCTTATCTGCGTCTTTTTGTTATCTCTTTCCGAGAATTTTATCAAGGGACACGACTTTTTGACTGCAGCCATCCAAAATTCAAATGACTCTTTGATCCTTGATGCACAAAATCCAAAAGTTCGGCAACTACAGTTAACTATTGTTACGTAACTCTGCAATACTCATATTGATTGAAACACGATTTCTATCGAAATTCCTAGAGCAGAAAAGTTGTTCCTCATGGTCATGACTCTGTGGTCCCTGGCAATCAAATTCCAAAGGGGTTGAATCTAGGCAATACTTCCATAAGAACCCATTTGTTGGAATCCTAACAATATGCAGCAATTCATATTGCAACCATATTAACAAAGCAAATAAGTCACTATGCTAAACTCTTCACCTTTTCTGTTTGATTGCATTCAAGGATATTTATTCTGTCTCTTATATGATTAACCAATGATTAATTAATATGCCAAACTGTAGCAGATGGTGTTGCATTCTTTGTTTGTTTTTAATGTATTCAATGTTATTAATTGCATTAAATGTATTGAATGCTTTTGACTTGAGTTTTTTTATTTTTTATTTATTTGTATTGTGCGTATATATTTGCGTATATATTATATTCACTTTTTTTGTGTTATGGAGTCTTAATTATTTCAAATAATGCAATGTGCTAAAAAAAAGTAAAATCAAATAGTTTTCAATTATAATTTCACTTTGATGTATTACAGAAGCAGGGCAGTATCGGATTGTAATTGCATATTATTGAGCATACTTTAACATGCACAAATGTTCAGCATCATCGTCTCATTTATATGTATCCAGATATCTGTAATTTTCAAGTGTTGAATTTTTGAAGTACTGTAGAGAGCGTGTATTACCTTCGAAAATTGACACATTCTGAGATTTCGTCTTTCTTTCGGACCACAGCCAGACTACTATGTCTTTATAAAAATTCAGGTTCCACTTAACACAATGGTGCTGTGATTTGACTTTAAGCTCAGGCTTAGAGAACTATCACAGGACTCGTAAAGGGCTACGACACTTCACCCCTTCTAAATCCGAAATACTGATGAGCTGCTTTTCCTCCAAATGCTCTGAACATATACTCGTACAGAAATGTAAAGCAAAATATAGTTTAATTTCAACCAAAACTCTGCGATCGAGAAGCCGATATGCTTGACTTTGACGACCAATTTGAACGGAATTTTTATGGAATTTGTAAAAAGTCCATAAAAGTAAATTACATTACTCCACTTTTAATTTTTAACTTTATTTAATAATGTGCAATATATCGTTTTTCGTCTTTTGTTGGGGCTCGGACGATGGGGCCATCTTCGTATCCTGAGGATACTGCGGCTGTGCAATCGGCACTGAGTAAGGGGCACAGTGCTGAGCCATATGCAGCAGCGGATATGACAGATTACGTAATGGATACATCTGCTGGGGTATGCAATTTCGGATCACAGCTGCTTGCACCACCTCAACCACCTCCATGACTTTTGGACTTCGGACTGCCCTGTCTGGCCTTTTATTCAGAGCAGCAATTTTTCGGTCAATTTTAAAAATAAAACAGGAAGCGAAATATATATACAGATATATTTATATGGTTGTAGTAAGTGTAGCTGCTGGATAAGTAAAATAAATAAATAAAGTAAACTAACAACAAAATTCAACATCGAAATATGAAGATTGTAAAATATATCTACAATTTTCTTTTCCCGATTACCAATTCAAAAGCACTAACGATTCTATTATTTAAGAAATCAGTCAACTTTCTTTTGAATATTAAGCATGTAATTGAATTTGAAATTTCAAATAGATTCATTTTAAAAGACGACTTTTTGGAGTATAAGTGCTAGCGACTAAAAAGTCATGGCCATAATCTAAAAACAACGAATTTATTCGTCTAAAAGTTGTGATTATAGAAATTTTTACAGAAGTCATATTTCCACCAATGGGATTTCTGCATTTTTATCAAAATGTACTGCACACCTGTCCAGAATAAAAACCATTAAAAACGTTCAAAGCAACATAGTAGAGCGCTGGTACAAATGTGTAAAATATTGAAAATATATAAATATATACATTTTGAAATTGATTAGTTTTAAAAATTTACATCTTCTCGTTCTGGATTCATAAATATTAAAAAGCAATATAAGTAGAGATTTAATAGAGTTCTTTTTCTCTACCTCATTCCCGAATTGTTTTTTTATTTGTTGGTAAATTATTTTTTAATGTGAATTATGTACACAATGGCGCTATGCGAAAGTACTGCCAATACAATTTTATAACAAGGAACAACATTATGATTCAAAGGAGATATTGTAACAGAAAACCTCACAGACCCACATGGCTACATAAGTCTTGAAATTCATTTTTGGACGATCGGCTCACACTCTTTATAGTTTTGGGTGTTAAAAACAACAGCGCCATATCTGCACGTCTTGCATCACATGTAGTGTTGGGCATAAAAACACATACAGGGTGTCCGTCGGGAAGATCAAACGGATAACCACACCTTCTCTGGTAACTTCCATACAAATTTCATAGTTTATCTTTCATTTAAATACTATAAATAGGGTAAAATTGTATCAATAGATATACTCGTATGCTTTCATTCTTTCGGGCGAAGAATAAAAGTTGAATTTAAATTTGGGTAAAATAACTATGTTTCTATACCATAACAGTCTGAATTTTTCGTTTGCATTAGACTCACCTCTAAATGAGCACCCAGATAAATCCTTCAACTGAAGTGATAGAGTTGGTGAGAAAAATGACTTAACTAAATTGTGGAAAACCCAGTGCAAAAATTTCAGTCAGGTCAACTGACTTAAATATACCTTCACCCGACGTCCTTTTGCTTTAATGCAAAAGTATAAAGAGTGAGAGAAGAGGCGTGATAAATTGATAGGTTCATATTTAAAATTGTTTGAATCATGGCACAGTAAAAGATAAAAATTATAATTAAATTGGCCAATTTGCCTCACTTACTAGAGTCACTAAATGCCGGATAAGTGTTAAATTGCACCGAAATTAAGTGAAATTTAATAAAAGATTAAATGGGTTAAACTAATTAATTTGTATGACTGTTACCAGAAAAGGCGCGACCATCCATTTGATTTTCTAATATTTTACCAAGCATTATATTAATTAAATTAATTATTAATTATACCCTTCTATTCTTTGGTTTCCAGTACTTACTATAAGCTATATAAGTATAAAATTTTTGTACAGTTATTTTTACATTTAAAATAACGACAATGGTCATTCGGTCAACAAAATTCTATCAAGCCAAAGATATCAACACAGCCAAACAATTGGACAATTTAAAAACAAGTCTGTGAAAAGTTTAAAATTGAAACAACTATAAAAGACACAAAAAAACAGGTGAATGAACATTTTCTATTTCCGTTTCGACACGTAAGACATAAAATGGTTTATTAGAAATTACACGTATTTAAAGGTTTTACGGTCGCAGAAAAACAAATTAAAAAGTTTTTTACTGGAAATCTATATTCAAACCAAACTTATTCATTATAAAAGAACTGTCATTTCCGAAACTTTGGACAATGGCGTGGCAACCCAGAGCCACAGGAGCTAACCATATGCATACAGATTGCATTAATTTTACAATCGCTGTAAGTAAACAAACCAGTTGTGAATTTTCAGTGTTTCAGTAGATAGCACAAGTATGATCCAGTTTATATGTATTATGGCAGCATATAATTTAAATGACTTTTATATGATATTCGTATATGTAAAGCGTTTATTCATATTTGAAATTGCAAAAGTCTCTGAATTTAGAACGTTCGTTTATTGAGCTGAAACATTCAAACAATAAGGAAATGTCAAAAACAAAGTTTCTATTTGAAATTACGACGAATTTACGAATTTTCTACAACAAACCTGACATGTCTGTGTACATGAATTAGAAGATGCCGTTCACAAACATATAAATACGACAGATGGTAAGTTTCGTTGTTCCGATACATTCATTTTACGCTTTTAAATGGGTAATCTCAATAATTTTTATGTTTCAGTTCTAGTTACGATTGAACAGAGAACTTTGTATTACAATTGTTGTCTTTTGATATCTTGTAAAATGAAATAATATTTTTATTATTTATTTGTTTCCGTAACCTAACTAACATCGATTGGCGTCGTCGTGGATAGTTCTGTTTCAAATATAACAAGTATGGCAGCTAATCTATCAACTACTGTCCTGGCGTATTTTCATTAAACTATATGTTCTTCAACTGAATGTCGGAAGTTTGCCGCTGTATGTTCAGAGCCATTGACGTTGCTGGATGAGAAGATTCTGAAATTGGGAGAAAAACTTTTAATAGTATTTTTTGATTCGTAACTATGAACTTACGACAATGAACCAGCTTAGAAAATTAAAAAAAAACATGGACAACAAATAGTCGTTATTTCAAAGAAAATATTCAGAGATAAAGAACACCGGTAGAGAAATTCCAACTACCCCTATACTCGACTACTCCTCGGTTGGGCTAGTGGAATATGGCATGACTTTGTTTGTTCATAATTTTTATTTTAAAACATGAATGTAACGATTTGTTTTATTTATTATTCGCAGAATAACGATTATTTCATGATTTTAATTTGTCAATAAAAATCTAAATTACACTTTTTGCCCGAAAAATAATAGTTTTATTAAATAGTTTTATAAATAGTTTTTTAATTTTATATTGCGAAATATCACATTCACCATTATTTTGTGGGAATATGTGTTTGAGACAGATTATAGTTCAGGCCTCTAACAATTCTTCCTTTAATAAATTTTCAACTATCGGAGAAGCTGTACAGCTGATTAACACATATTGTCGTTGCTTGATTATTCGTTTCTCTTCTCGAAATTGTCCGTGTCATTATTGCAGAATAATAAGAAATCCAAATGTCAAAATATTTCATGTTTTAATGCAACAAAATTAGGCTTGTTTTATCGGCCACATCGTAATGCATTTGAGAGCAATTTTATGTAATGTAACAAAATTGGCGGTATTATGAAGTCCGCTGAATTAACCAAAATTGACACAAAGACTGTTGTTTCGAAGTTTGAAGCCAATGCTGAATCGTCGGCGGTGTTGCAGTTATTTTTGATCGGTGCTATCGAAACTTTGGACCTTTGAATATTTGTGCAATTGAAATTTTGCGCAAATGGAATTCCATTCCCAGAATTTGCATATATTTTGTATAGTAAAAGTAATTTTGAGATTTTGAGGTGAATAAGTAAAGAAGTGAAGAAATAAGTAAATTAAAAGTTGCAATGTTTAGTAAAATGACCACAAATATTTGTTACAAGTTATATTGTTTACGTATTTAGAAGACCCAATCGTTCGTCCTTTGACTCCGTTATCATCCAGAGAAATGAAAGTATATATTATTTGATACGGGGAAAAATGAACAATCAGAAGGAAGTGATTAAAGTATCTTTTGACCAAATGCATTTCAGGACTTTCTAAGACTTTCATCGATGTCCGTCTGTTTGGTTGACACGATAACCGCCATAAATCATTGTGTGACTTATTAAAACTTATTTTATCAAACCGTTGCCGGGGATTGTGAATAAGGCTACCCCTTCTGGTATCTTCTACACGAATTTACGTACTTTCCAAAGTTTAGTTTCCTCCTTGTAACTCCTCAAATGCAACCTGCCCCAACCCAAATATTTTTTATAATTCTTGTGCTACGTCCCACACATATAACCGATTTAAATTATATAATCTTAGGATAATATCTCTTATGAAGTTGCACTAACTTAATCAAATTTGATACACGTTTAGCGTTTTGTTTGCTTTTATCTCAGAGAGAACATGGAGCACGTTGGAACACCCGTTCTGGTAACTCCCATAAAAATTTAACGATTTTTCGAAATTAAATCATTCCTCTGCAATTTCTAACTAATTGATTGGCTGTAGAAATAATTGTCCGTTATGTTACTTTGTACATTTCTATAAAACCAGAGAAATATCGATCAAGTAATCGCACCCCTTCTGGTGCCTCCCATCCAAATGACCGATTAAACCATCTTATTACTAATTACATATCTTTCAATGAGTTGTACCAACCGCGTCCAAAATTTAGCAAATATTTTGAATTTGTGAAGTTAAGTTCAAAGAATAAAAATGGGCTATGTTGCCACTTCCATTTTAATACCTCCAAAACAAATTGACACGTAGGTTATCGAAATCTAATTTGCAACTATAATCCCTAATTTGAAGCCTGAAGTTAATAATACAAATTATTATATTTAACTTAAATATTCATGGTTTCATTTCTTTCATACACTGCCAAGCCCCTTGGGGTATGGAATGTCTCGATGCATTTCCCAAACGAAGGTCTTCAAACTGAATTATTTATCGAAATTTGATTTTCCACCATAATACATAATTCGTAGCCTGAAGTTTCTTAAAGTCTCATCATTCATGCTTAATAGTTCTGGAAAAAACGTAAAAAAATCGACGGAATGACCACGCTCTGATATTTACCATAGAAGTTGCCTTATTCAACTTATATATTACAAGATCCGTGTCTTCCATTAAATTGCACTATGCTCATTATAAATGAACTCACATCACGTCACGTCACTTGGCATACTATACCTGAAAATTGTCCGATTTAGCAAAGATCGGCGTTCTTTCTACACTTCCCAAACGGAAGACTTCAGAAAGTTATAATTTAGATTGTATTATACCTACCCGTTTCATGACTTTAAGTCGATTAAGCGATGTCTATCTGTCTGGCTGTGTGATGGACAAGATAACTGTCCTTATGGAACTTCTTAAAAGTAGGCACAAGCTAATATTTTTCCAGATCGTAGCCGGGAATTGCAAATGGGCTACATCGTACATTCCTGACGTGGATTTACTTTCCTCATCCGTAATATGCAATAACCCTAACTTTTTGTTCGTTGCATTATTTCACAATTTGTGGTAAAATTGTAAAAAAATTAAAAAATATGTTCTTAGGTTCACATCTTCAATGCAGTTGCACTAAATTTAGTCGACTTTAGTACACATTCAGCGTTTGTAAAAGTACTCGTAGTACAAAGAACATTGCCACACCCATTCTGTTACCTCCTATACAAATTAATCGATTTTTCGAAATTCAATCAATTCTGTGTAATTTCCAATTAATCGGCTGCAGTAGTCTATATTTTTATCAATTACATTGTTTTGCAATTCTCCACAATACCGAATAAAAATCGATCACGCAACCACTCCCCTTCTGTGCGTCCCATACAAATGACTTGACGCATAGATTTCTCCCTCCACATCTTTCTATCAATTGTACTCAATTTGACCATATTTGCCATGTATCATGAGTTTGGTAGTCTAAGTTCTGAGATGATGGGCAACATTTTGACGCCCATTATGGATCTTCCATGCAATTTGATCGATTTATCGAAATTTTGTTTTCCGCCGTAATCCATAATTCATACCAGGAAGTGACTCGCATTCTCATCAATTGCGTTGCTTACCAATAACGGGTGAAATGTGGAAAAATTAACGGAATGATCTCATCTTCTCTTGTATCTCCCAAGCAAATTACCCTTTTTAACTTATATATTCCTATATTCGTATTTTTCATTTAGTTACATTATATTCACTATAATTGAGATCGCATCCGACATTTAGGGGTCGGAGTTCCTTCTACGTTTTCGAAACAGAAGACATCAGAAAGTTACAGCTCGGTTTTTTTTTTTTGTTATTGTTCTTTAAATCTAAATATTCACAAACCGTGTTAACACCCAGATCTCGTAGAAAGTGGTTCAGGTAAGTATTTTTAAATGTTCGAGCCCATAAAAACCAGGGTTTCACCCGAAACTCCGTAACTATACGATGTTTCGTGATCATTTTGAAAGTGCGTGGATTTTCCGCAGTATTGAGCAGTATGTAAATACTAAAATCGTGCAGTTCAAATACGTAATGCCGAGTCAATATCACTGGTTTCGCTCAGGAATTTAAAAATTTAATAAAGGTTGAACTGTTATGAGAATATGCTTCATTTTTGCTTAAACAATACCAGTCGATTTATGGCGTTACCTTTGTTGTAATACCTCTTCCTACCAACGAGAGCAGCAAGAAACTTTATTACATTTTAACGTATCATTTTAAAGACCTTTGAACAGATCTACCAATATACGAGTATGTACACCCATATGTACGCAGGAATGGCACGGAAAATGAGGGTCGTTATTGTTGGATATATGTTTTTTTTTTGTTTTTTTCTTTTTTTTTGTTTTCGTTCAAGTTTTTGTTTCCTTCCTGAGTGAAAATCGATAAAGACAATATATTTACTTTGGCTTGGCTTAAGTACGTACCCGAGTGAGGGTGTGTAAATGCGTTTATGTAAAGGCGAGCACAAAGCACACACACATACACACGACACTTACTCACTCAAGCTCACGTACGAGTACTTTGGCATTCCTATATTCGCACATTCACAAGCTTTACAAAAATTCTACTTAATTTTTCAGCTACTGCCGAACAAAGATCTGCGTTCTGGAGCTAAAAGCGGAGAGAAGTAGAACATACACTTGTTTTAGATGCGGGTACATCTAAACACACACACACGTACTGCTCGACTGCTTATGAGTGAAGAAATACGTACGCTCGAATATTCTAACTAATATTGACGAACTTTTCATGTTCAAGGATATTTGTTGACATATCCCAGCCAGATAACTATAGAACCATATATATTGTACGTATCCATCCATCCATCTATACTTCTGGAGGAGTTTTAGTACAAAGGCTAAACACCTTCATAACCATCACAGAACCATTACAGAAGTGGGTAGTGTTTCTTCTGAAGTAAAACGTGACAGCAAATGTAGTAGAACAAACAGAATGTGAATGTGTTTGAAGAATGTGCACTAGACAATTTTATAATTAAACTTGTAATTTTGGAAGAATTCATTCACGCGTACTTTGCCAAATACGAATGTATGGTGCAGTGCATTCCTTAAAATGTCAATAGTCATTAAGATCAATTGAAATACCTGAATGTCTGTATAAAGAATTTCACATGACGACTACTTGCGATTTCTTTACTCCTGTAGCAAGGTTTTTAAAAGGAAGGAAACACTGCTGGTTAGTCAACAATTAGCTGCATCGGCAAGATAAGTACATCAAATTTTATTTTTGACACCTCGAGATGATATTTTACCATGAATTATTTTACGTTCGCATCAACACAATATCAGCATTTTCGAACTGTGTTATTACTACTGGCAGTAATTTTATTTATTTCTCTAACGAAAAGCTTAAATAAGCTGAGTCAAACATTTTACGAAGATCTAACTTGTTAGATTGTCCCTTTCACACCCATCTTCTGAAGGCATTTATATGAAAATGTCATTCGCTTTCCATAAAATATAGCCTGACTTTTGTGCAATAATACGATACAAATGAGAACTGGACGATGTTTTTTTTTTCGAATTATTTTCTCAAACTCAGAGTTGCCGATGTAAATTTAAACTCATTGTTTGAACAGCTGAAACTTATATAATTATATTATCTGTATAATATTTCAATTGTAATTTTTTAATACACTTAAACAATTCATTAATGCCCAAAACACAAAACACACACAAAAATGTGAGTCGAAAAAGATTTCTGTTAATACGAAAATAGGGAGATGACATCACTACATTATTTTTCATTTCTGTAAACTAAACTGATAAATAGATAGGGCGTGGTTGTACGGTTATAAATTTCTGCAGCCTACTGATTGTAAATTACAGAGAATAGATTGAGTTTCAGAAAGCTGGCCAATTTGTAGGGGAAGTGCCAGAAGAGGTGTGGCAATGCTGCCTTTCTTGGAATACAGTTCATAGTTTAAATTTAGAGAAACGACTGAATTTCAGGAAACCGAAAAGTTATAGCAATAC
>JAHXMU010000027.1:1616570-1658105 GCA_019455685.1 Philornis downsi | reverse complement strand
TTTTTCCCGCACAAAATTTGAGAGATACCAGAAGGGACGCAGTTACTTGGCCGATTTTCCTCAATTTTTATAGAAAATTATTAATCAATGCAATGCACTAAAAGACACAACTGTAGCGCACTGTTAGAAATTACAGAGGAAAGATTGAATTTTGGAAAATCGACAAATTTATATAGGAGATGCCAGAAAGGATGTGACAATGGGCCGAATGTTTAAATTGTACTAAATTTCACAAAATTTGGTGCAACTAAACTAAAAATATAAACCTAAGAATATGGGGATTAAATCCACCTTTCCTATGGCAGCGGCAAGCTAATCGGACGGTTTTAATCAAATTTGTGAAACGATATAAACCATAAATGTAAGTTAATGCAATCTACAAATAAAGAGTTTTAGGGGAAAAACTGCACGGAAATTCGGAACATCTCTCAGATATAAGGAGGACAAATGAATATTGTCCATTTGCAATCTGGCGAAGTAGTAGGTTATGTGGAGGTTTAAGTAATCTCATAAATATTTACGGTAGTTATGGTATCTACCGTCTTGCCAGACACCCAATCTCCCAGATAGACGGACGTCGATTAATTGATTTAAATACTCATGAAGTACAATTGGCCAAAAGATAAGCGATACTTTGGAGAGTTCCTTTCTCAATTTATATTATTGCTATCATTGTGATTGACACTTTACGTACGTATTTATGGTTGTATTTTAACAGTTTATGGAAACGTTTAACCTCTCTCACTCATCATTTATTTAACAGGTACGTATCCTAAATAGGTTATTTGTGGTGCACGAATCGCGCGGCTGTCAACTGTCAATAGGGACCTTTATTTAAAGATGTTGAAAGATTATTTTTACTTAGAACGGCGCCGAAGACGTATCCGTTTCAACAGCATTTGGTTAGAGCGAAATGGAGCAACCACACATAGAGCCAGACCGGTTATGGTGGAGCTCCAACGTAAAAGAAACTCCACGTTCAGCTGACCCAAAACATCACCTGATTTGACTGCATCAGACTTTTTTTATGGGATTATGTTAAACAAGAGGTGTACGAAACGAAACCAAGGAATTTGACTAAATAGTCCCGCAATGAATAATTTCTGATCAAGATTCGACACTTGACACATCATCTTCAATTAGTTATATGAAAAAAATACATTGATTAAAACTTATGTGAATTTCTTATTGTACAGCAATTGGCGCTCCTGTGTATCGAACGTTTTTTTGGTGAATAAATTTAAGTTTATTTGAAATTAATGTGTTTTAATGATAGAGAGATTTTATGATAACTGATAATATGAAATTTTTTAAAATTTTTTGTCGACGTCGTCGAAAATGTGTTGTGTCGAGAGAAAATACAATGAAAGTAATGAAATAACTTTGGACAAATAAATAGAGATTTTTTAGAAAATGTAAACTGGTCTTAAAACATTATTTTGATTGGTTACCATCGCGTAATATTCTTACAAAAACGAATGAACTTGAAAGGCACTTAACGGCAGTAAAATTAAAAGCTGCCTTATCTTGATGTCATGATTAACAACGTGCAGAAGAAGGCTGTAAAATTTCTAACAGGATTGATGGATTTATTTTTGTGCTATTTTTTGTTGCTTTGTTGGCTTGCAGCATTGTGTCTTTCTTAACGGTTGAATTTAAATGATATAAAATATATTTAGCAAGTACGATTGCCAAAGCAGATATCCTTGCCATGATCTAGTGCTAAATAGATCGGGCGTAGTTTTTGAAAGGAAATGAAGGAAAATAAAAAAAAATCATTTGTTTCATACTTCGTTTACTTTTCCTAAAGTTTATGAAATGCTTTTTATTTTTGCCATCAAGTAACATTAAATATTGGGCTTGTTATTATACAAAAATTAAATCTTATTACAAATCTAATTTTTTTTGGTCACTATTACACATTTGCAGTATTACTTTTTACCGACAGAATAACAAAATTATAGCCATTTATTTTCAATTGAAAAGATTCAAAAAGCGTTAATTACCTAAAAACTTAACTCAGATAAATTGACGAAGAAATACGAGAATCCATTTTAAGCACATTCACCATTGTTAAACTTTCACCCTAAAGACTGGTAATATGCTGACTTTCCACGGCGGAACTTGGTATAAAAGTGGAATTTGAAGCTAAATTTTTCTGCCAGACAGTGTCATATATACAATAAATGTATACTATATTACTACTATACTATAGTGTTGGAAATCAAGAGAAGAAAAGCTGACAATGCCGCTAAAATTTTTCCACGAGCAAACAATGTCTCGTGGAATTTTTTCTCATGAAAAGAAATGAAATCATATCTCGTTTGAAACAGCTAAAACTGCAACACATGAAGTAAGCATTTAAAGTAACAAGTAAGAAGCGTTTAAAGTAAAGTAACATCTAAAAATAATATTTCGCGCCAATATTCCAATTACAGTTACAATTTACGTCGCACTAATGAAGTCTACAGTTCAAAATTCACCTGATTGCAATATAATTGAACTTTCTAACTTCGTTTCATAATTGAACAAAGTGAGCAAGACAAATATTGTACAAAATGCGATTGTGTTTTTATTATAATAAAAACGGTGGGGAAGGCTATCACTACTCAACAGTGTGCAATCATATGTGTGTTCATGATTGTTATAACAACTTGACAAAGCTGCTTATGTGAATGGAAATATACGCCGTTAATTTTGAAAATGGTGTAACTAACAGTTTTGTAGTTTTTGTATACTTAAGCTTTAGCGTTAGAATTCAAATTGAAATTTGTTTTACTGCCCTCTCAAATGTTACATTTTGGCCATTCAGATACATAAATTAGAAAGTTTTGAGATATTTTAACAAATACAGGCAGCAGTTTATTTACAGTTTTTTTTTTGTCTATCCCACGGCATGATTAATTTCGGTTCGATGAATGAAAACTAGAGGCACCAAAGAGGCAACTAGTGTTTAGATCATGTATATACTATATTTAGAATTTAGAGATCAAGAAACTTCAGGTACTGATCTATAACATTTGCAGTTTATTAGCATTTTTACTTTGAACGCCTCAAGCACGTAATCGTGTTTGTTTTGAAATTATTCGTATGGTAATGTAAGAAATGCAGTAAGCGGACGAGTCAAAAACAGGTTCTTGCAATTGTTATTAAATTATCGCTTCGTAACAAATGTATATAAATTGGGCCGATTTATTTTCTCAACCGTCTAGTACCACCGTGCGCTTTTAATTAACGAGTAGATGCTAAGTATTTACGAACTTCTGAATAAAATATAATTATTCAAAATGCAAAGTTACTTCACGTAAGTCTTTCTTACTGGCACAAATTGTACTGAGACAAACTTATGGCGATACCTACATAAGTAGGAATGCCGAACTTTTCCCGTTCCCATTTTTCCATTGAAAGTTAATATATTTTGTATTTTTCAAGAACCAGTACCATAGTTCAGGCGACCCTTTCAAATTTTATGAGTTAAGATGGTTCTTCCCAATATCCATTTACTACCGCTACATACAAGTATATATCTTCTAATTAATGGATAAATGGATAATTACCCAAAAAGTATCGAAACTACCCATCATTCTCAAATTGAATTCAATCCTTATATGGACAATCTCATTTCCCACTAGAACGATTTCGACCACTTTTGCCAATTGCGATGCTTAGTATAGAGGACGTTATATCTACTCATTGTCAGACAATTGTCAGTCAATTCTTTTTAACAAACGTTACGTACTCCGCTTTCTTTTCAGTAACCGCTCGCACAACTAGGCCCGGCTTTACTAATCCGGATCCGATACCCAATAAGAAATTAATCTGGCCCAGAATACGAGACATCCCGCATAAAATATCAGCCTTTTAACTCATTCGGTGCGACCTCCATCATGCTAACAGACATGCAGATGAACGGATAATTTTGCACGAAAAGTAAATCAAATGTAGTACAGAAATTTCGGATAGGTGAACTGACTTACCATGTATCTTCACCCAACGTCCTTGTGAGTCGGTGTAAAAGTGTGCGGAGTTCCAGAGGGGGCGAGGTAAATTGCAATAAAATAGTGAGCTGACTTACAAAGAAGCGAAGTAACTTTCTGAAGTTCTTCACTTGGAAATACAGAGGATTCACAGATTTTCACTAAATTGGCTAATTTTTATGAGTGGCACCTTAAGTATTAAGTACAAGTATTAAAAGCTGGATGCGATACGAATCAATAAGCTAAATTATGTAATTTATATGAATTACGGATTATAGTAGAAAGTTTTTATTTCTACAATTGGGATATACCATAATAGAGATGGCAAGGTCAGCCATTTTCATGTTTTGAACTTGGTTTACTAAATGCATGTTATTAGCCATATTTGGCAAAATTTTTACAACAGATTGGAAGATATGAAGGTAAGAATATATGGATTAAGTCGGCTATTTTTATGGTTAATAAATTCGGATCACATAGCTAACATTATTGTCACAGCAACTCATTAACCTAGAGGACAGTGTCGACTTGTGCATCTAGTCCATGGGGTTTTCCCGAATATACGATTTGCGTATGGCCTCTCTTACAGAAAATACTCTTTAACTTTGCCTTGGGAAACAGCACCATTCTCGTTCTCACTCATTCCTGTTTTACCATCGAAAGATACGAATATTTGCAAATACCTTCCCATTTGTTGCATATGTTGGCAAGTGAATTTCAATATACCCGAAATTCACTGTTCCATTTTCATCCTTTGTTATTCGCTATAATACGATTTATATCCGCTTTCGTTGTTGTTGTACACAATAATTTTGAAAATTATATTTTTGAGTTACATTATTGTTTGCCCCTTTTATGTCCTTATTTACATCTAAAGGTTAGAATTTCATTACATCAATTCTTGTCACGCACCACAATCATGACGATAGGTTCTGACCATTCGTCTGTGTTAGGCAATGGTTCCATTTTTCCTGTCTGCCAATTTTGTTCCAAAAAATTACAAATTTTGAAAAGAGCAATTCCTATCATGCGCCTATATACTAAGGAGAATGGGCACTCCCAATTATTAATGTTATGGACAACGGTACCATTTTCGCATACTCACAGCCCTACAATACCGCTTGGAAGTACGAATGAACATTATAATTTCTTGGTTCCAGATTTAACCATATATGTAACTTCGCCAGTGGTATCGTTTTAATTCCTTTTGTATAAAATAACAGTTCGCGTTAAGCAGTTGTAAATTACTGACTATTTATTTTCAAATTTAAATCTTACGAGCTATAATGGAATTATTCTAAACGTGCTAATCTTAAAGAAGATGGAGTGAATAAGAAAATAAATAGGGGTGATTCGATGATAATTCTACTTATCTATGACTTCCTGCATCGCTCACATATGATCTTCTGGCTGTACTCTTGAGTATTACAGCCTAAATGCGTGACTATTCTAACGTTAACCAAAGAAAATATATTTAACTTAAACTTCTATAATGAGCCTGTACCCACACAGCAACATGAGTTTATTTTCCTTATAAGTAGTCATAAATATATTCGATATGTTGAAATATGTTGAAATATGATGAAATTCCTATCATTACAAGAATATTAACTGTACCACACATGCTCATTATTCAACACCTTTTTACTCGGTTTTTGCATCTAAAAACACAAATTTGAAAACCTACTCCATATCAAACGCTTAGTCTTTAAGGGAAATATACTCGTAGACACTAAATTTGGTGATTTTGGCCATAGCCGTGCCGTACCAATTTTGATCCGAATTTCAAAAGTTTCCTCTTATTGCGTGCTTGAGTTGAATGATGGTACTATATTTGCCCCTTTTTAAGATGTTTCTGGTTTTTGTGTACAAATTTAGAAAAATTCCTACGTGTCGCGAGCCTGCTCTAGATTCCAGTCCCTGCCAATTGGGTTGGACGATAGTACCAGATTTGTCCAGTCTTTTCTCGTTTTTACCGCTAAAGTTATGAGTTTCAAAAAATTCCTTTCTATCGCGTGCCCACTATGGAAAGAATTTTCATGAGTCTAAATCTAGCCAATTTAGCTGCGTGTAGTACCGGATTTGATCTTTTTTATCCTGTTGTTGACCCGGAGAGTACGGATTTCGAAAAATACCTCCATCTCTCGTGTCTACTCAGGAAGGGAAATATGAACGTAAATTTTTATGATTACAGCTGTAGGCGTTTGAGTTGGGCCATGGTACCGAATTGCAATCTTTTTACCCTGTCTATCAATAATAAGTTGTGCAATCATGCTCGGATTTCGCGTGCATACTTTATAAGAGGGATATGGACCCCAAATTCTAGATTCCAGCCGTATCTATTTGGGCTGGGAGGTTATATCATATTTGTCACTATTTGCCCCTTTTTATACTTAAATAGGAAAGAATTTATCCCTCAAAGTAAAAATTTTAAAAGCTCCCTACATTTTGCATACCTACTTGTCACGTCTAGAAGGGAAATATGAACACCAAATTTCATCACTGACTCTCAAGCCGTTTAAGCTACACGACGGTACCTGATTTGTTCCTTTATGCCTTTATGGGTTTCAAAAATTCCTTCCTGTCACATGGATACTCTGTAAGAGGAATGCGAATACCAAATTTACAATTCGATTCTAGCTCGAGCCGTTTGGGCTGGGCGACAATACAATGTTATTCCGGTTTTACGCTTTAACCCCTTTATGAGTTTACCCCTCTAGAAGAGGAACATGGACATATTCATGATTCCAATTCGAGTCGTATAGTCTGGACAATGGTACTATAAAGGCCCCTTTCTGTCTTGTTCTTATCTCCAAACGTACGATTTTCGAAAAATGGATTCTTTTCGCTTGCCTACTACAGAAGAACAGTATGGCAGATCAATGCAGAGCGATGATTGAATTTTGCAAAACCGGTAAATTTGCATGGGAGGTACCAGATGGAAGGTGGCAATGGCGTTCATTTACCTATATATTGCTAGACTTTACTTTGATAAGCGCCCAGTGTGTACTAAATTTGAGTAAATTTAATGCAGTCATGTAATAGATATCAATTTATGGGCTGAATAAACGTTGCTTAGAAAAACTACTATGCTGTACTGTATTTGGCTGAATTTGGTGCAACTGATTTAAAAATATTAATCTAAACGGTCTTCTTTCTATTTTATTAAAAACTTTAAAGCAATACAATGACAAAAAATATACTTTGGTGCTGTATATGGATTAAGAGTTGCAGAGAAAAAAAATAATTTCAGGATATCGGTTAATGTGTATTAAAGCTATGATTTCAATGAATTTTTTATTTCTTTACAATGCTTGAAGCTTATCATTGTGTGCGAAATACAATGTCATTTAAATGACCACCACTGATTGGTTACAACAGCAGTCCCTTTTCTTACAATACAGATAAAACCGATCGTGTTGAAACCACGTACCGTCCAGTTTATAATCTTCAATTGCTAGTCAAAAAAAAAGTGGGTTATCATTAGGTCATAGCGCTCTGAATTGACGGTAACGGTTCTTCCACCATAATGTACACCAAACAGTCGCTTCTTCCGGATGCCATGGCTTTTCCACAATTACTTCTAGGTTTTCCGAGCCCCATACGCGATAATTTTGCTTGTTGGCGGAATCACCGAGTGAGAAATGAGTTTCATTTTTGAAGAAAATGTTCGGAAAATCAGCATTGAAAGCCTGTTGCTGTAGTACCCAATCAGCATATCTACGGTGCTGCGAATGGTCAGCCGGCTTTAATTATTGCGTGAGTTGGACTCTGTATTGATCAAGGTGCAAATCCAAAAGTGAAACGCGCCGTAATGGGCCGTAAGATAGTCCCAATTGCTGAGAACTAGGTGGAATCGACTAATTCGGATTATCCGCCGCTTTCGCTAGTAGAAGCGATATTTTCGGCAGTGAGTATATTCTGATGATGAACATTCTTCATAATATTGCCAATTCCTTGCACAGTAGGTCGATTATGACGACCATGGTCACTCTATAATGCACGAAAAATTCCCACTTTTGAATTACCACTTTTGGAGTAAGTTTTAACTATTTTTGCGCGTTTTTCGGTTGTTAAACGATCCACATTGGTAAATGGTGGCAGGCCTTGCCAGACTGACGGTTCTGAAACCGCTAAATAGCAAACCCTACATTCCGCTACAGAGTAGGGTTTGTATTTTTTGGTATGAAAAACGATTAAAAAATTATAATTTTGAGCAGACCAAGCCGCTGGTCCAGAATTATGATACTTGGTGAGTACATTCCCTTGCAGAAAGACGCGTTATGAGGGTAGAATTTTGTAATATCTGTTCTTTCGGGAGGTAAAAAAGAAAATAGGTGTTAAAGATGGTATATAGAATTGCAGCAAAATTAATTTCCATCGTCCTCTTATGGTAGAATAAGAAGATATTTCTAAAACGTTGTAAAAGTGTAAGCGCGATGTACTCGTATATGACCTTTTACATATTCATCCTTTTAGTTAGTAAAATGTGAAAGAAATTAAACGAAAACAGACGCCTACAACAGAAAGTGTAAACTAGAGTTACCAAAATTAAGATTTATATTTTTGTTACAGTACACTCATATGACAAAAAGTTTTTTTCTGCATATTATATCGCTTTAGCTTTAGCATCTTTAGTAGTTTTCAATAAGCTTGGCAAGGTATTCCCCCTTAAACATATGTATATATACAAGGGCGGTCCCAAAACTAGCAGACCTAACAAAGAAGACAAAAAAAGTTTGTTTTTCAACATAGTCTCCTTTTAGCTCGATACACTTCCAGAAATATTCAAATAACTCCTGTACCCCATTTATAGTAAGTACAAACTCCGGAAAATATCCATTAACCATAGACTCCACCTCCTCACTGTTTGTAAATTTTTTACCACCGAGCCATTTTTCCAAGTTTGCAAACAGAAAATAGTCCGAGGGAGCTAAATTTGGCGATTAAAGTGCGTGATGAAGCAATTCGAGCTTTAATTCATTAATTTTAGCCATCGCAATAGTGGATGTGTGAACTGGAGCATTATCTTGATGATATAACACTTCCTTTTTCGCTAAATGCGGCCTTTTTTCATAATTCATCACCTAAACGTTGCAATAAATTACCATAATATCAGCCGTTGATGGGTTTTTCCTATCTAAATATAAACAATAAAAATAATCTCTTGCACATCCCAAAAAATAGACTCCATGACCTTGCCTGCAGATGAAATCGTATTAGCCTAAAATATCGCCAAACACTCTACTGAAACATCTTCACGACACTATTTTTCCTTTGTTGAAGGCAAGCGCGGCACCCACCTGGCGCTCAACTTTCTCATCTTCATTCGATATACGAAGTATAGTACTTTTTGAAATGCCTACCATTTCAGCTAGCTGGCGCGCTTTCAGCGGACGATCATCCAATACCATTTTGTGGATTTTCTCAACCGTGTCTGGCGTGGACACCACCACTTTTAAAATGAAAATATTGAACCATTGATAAAGGTGACTTAATTTTTCCACAGTATTTACAAATTCACTGAGATTGTTTACTTTTGATGATTCAAGTAAAAATACTAAACAACGCGTTGCCTTGAAAGTTAAAACATATGTTTTATAATGTTGCCACTTTTCACCAAAATATTTTTTTTTTTTAACTACTGGCACCATCTGTCAGGTCGACTACTGCCCTCTTGTATTCGAATTGTTCCCTCACCTACCCATTACTACTCAGTAACATTTTCTTTAGCGGAAAAGTAGCACCATGTACCGATTCGCTATTTCCAGCACAAGTGCTTCCAGATTGCTTCCATTAATGTGAATATATAGGTATGTATACTACTTTAAAGTAGTGACAAAGACGCTACTTTCGGTCAAAATAATGGTTTGAGGTGATAAAATGTTTTTGTTTTTTTTTTAATAAGAAATCTATTGGTCGTAGATACATTTCACGTTAATTTAAAAATAAAAACCGAGATATTGTCATTTAATATGCAGATATTCCGTTCTCTCAATTTAATATAATTTAGTACATCACATTACAACCAGCTGGACATGTGTCGGTAAACCTTTACATTCAACCTACTTTTGAAACCCTAATTTCCACAATATAAAAAATATAAAATATTTTTTAGCCTTCTGTTATAATCAAATATTAAATTCATTAGTGTTTGAGTCAAATTTCACAGCAACTGAATCAGTAAAAGTTATGAATATTGCAATGTTTGGTATGCAACGTTTTTGCCAAAAAGTGTGTGAGTAAGATGTTTTCTACTGGACCACATTAGCCACATCAGTATCACTGTGAGCCATAGTGTCGTGCATTTGCTGGAAACATCCTCTTTCAATCCATAATATATTGACTTAAACTATTATTCCAGCGCATATTCGTGCATATTAGGATATTTTGTAACAACTGCGCCTGTGATTTGGGCATACTTGGGACACCTGTTTCTCGTGTCTGTCAACTATGAGTACCATACGTTGCTTCTAACTAATAAATAACTAATAAATTTGGGAAATAGTAAACATTTGTATTATTTTTCCAATGATGAGTTTAATCGATCTTCGGACAAGTTTTTTCTAACTAGGCAATTTTGCAAATTTCGGAAAAGAAATTCTCATGTAAAACCTTACCCTCACAGATTCGACAATCAAAATCAGGCTTCCAGCACCTCACATTTTCAATAAATTGACGAAATAGTGTTATTCTTGCACTTCTTGTTTGTCTATTTAAAAATATTCCACCGCAATAGCAAAGCTGTCATTTCCAAAGGAATTTATGGTTTGGAAGTAAAACGTTTCTAAAATTTAAATTTGAAAATTAAATTTAAATATAAATTTTAAAAATTAATTTAAAATTAATGCCTCTTTTGAGTTAATTGTACATAGAAAATTTATGTTCGTTATTCCCAATGCCTTACAACATTAGATTGGGGCTCGAATTGATCTTTCAGTAAGAAAATGTTGCACTATTGGACAGCATTTTCACACACAAATACAAATTTTTAATTTCCCCAAATCGCTTGGAATTCAGCAGAATTTTGTACATCAACCACTAAAACTTCGTCTGTGACCGTACACAGAGATCCAAGACTGCGCTTTTTCACTACTTCAATTACAAATAAGTGAGGAGATGAGCAATTTGGAAATAGGATTCAAGTTCTGGGAAAACCCATATATTTCATTCGTGAAGATTTCAGATCACCATAAATTTCTACTTTAATACGATTAGATGTAGCACTTAATGTTGCATAACGATCTTTTTTTTTGGGGGTTTGCAAACTTTTACAATTACTCCTCCGTTATATATAAGCCTTTCTAGCTACAGCCAAACAATTTTTATTCATGTGTTGTTATATTTAACTGTTCAAATCGCAAAACAAGTTAAAAATTCAACTGCAAAGAAAATATTTTAGTTCAGCCAAAGAACAAAAAAAAACACATTTTTAATTTAGATCGAATGCAATAGCTGGTTATGTTGGGTGAAAAAAAGTTAAAGCCGGCAATTAAAAAGAAGCTGTTCAAATCAATAACTATGCGTTTTTTTTGTTAATATCAAAAGCCGATTTTTTATTTGTGAAAATATTTATAGCGACTGCTGCAGCTAAAGAGGGCTATTGAACAGCTAACGCTGCTTTTAAACGCCGGTTGAATCATATGCAATTGTAAGTATTTTTCTCTTAATTTCGGTTGGAAATAAGTGGCCGCTGCAAAAAAACGCCTTGGAGCTTGCGTTTGCAGGAGCAGTATTTGGTGCTAAAAAGTTTTGTCATCGATGGTGAGCAAACAGATAATAATATTTCAGGCTATGAAAGTTGGCCGTTATAAGACAGTTAAATGGACAGTAAAGCGAGACAAAAACTTTTTTGGTGTTATGCACACTTTCAAAATTAGCGGAAACACTCATATAAGTGCACTGACGTAATCGATTAAATATACGAGTATATATTATGTTATTGTATTATTATAGTATTGTATTTTTTTAGTTTTTTTTACTATATTTTTGACAACTAAAAATGCAAAATCATATATCACTGATGAAATCGACACATTAAATGAATACAACAAATTATAGGGTATGTAAACTGTAAACATAAATATTTTTTAAACAAACGCATATGAACACGCAAATCTAATACTTCAGCCATGAATCACTGAATTATAACTACAGCCAGGTCCCTTCAAAATGCGTTATGAAATCAATGGAAACAAATGTTTTCTATCTTTCAAACTATACGTGATAGACACACGCTGATTTTATGATGGTAAAATCATACAAACGCGGACAGACACCCCAGCACATTAAATTTTGTTACGATACTCGTAAATCAAAGGAATCTCTAAGGCAAAAGTTTTGTCGCAGTCCGTGAAAAACACGTGTAAATTTGCATGTACGAGTAGATGAACAAGCGCACAACGATATATTTCAGTGCACGGTGTGTTAGGAAATCCACACATTCGAATATTCAGAGAACCGGTTAACTAATAAAACCTTGCTAGTAGACGAGCAAATGATAGGCAGGCGGAATGAAGGTATAATCAATCGATAATGCAAAAAATTAGTACGCAGAGGAAGCTTTTAAAGTACGAAGTGTCTTTTAACCAAATACGTTTCATAACTTCTTAAGTCGATTGAACGATGTCCGCTTGTCTGGCTTGCTGACTGGGTGACTTGAAACTATGACACTTGAAATATTGACACAGTTCAATATTTTGCCAGATCATAGCCGAAGATTATAAACGGGTTGTACCGACCCTTCTGGTACGTTCTGTCCATTGTATTGGTAGCAAAAGTTAAGAAAAATTAACCAAGAAATCATGCCGCTTTTGATATGTGACCGATGTAACTCATACATTCCTAGCTCCATATGTTTCGAGTAATTGGTCGATTTTCCGAAATTCAATTTTTCCTCCGTAATTTCTATTCAGTGGGTCCTGTGAAAAATGTACCAAGTAATTACGCCCTTCTAGTTCGGTAATTTAACCCATATATTCTTAGCTTCATACCTTTCTAGTGGTTATACTGGATCGAGGAAAGTTAAGCCAGTCACTCTCGACTTTTGAAAATTAGTCAAAGGCGATTACAAAAATATTTGTTAAATATATAGTGTCGTTGGTTGCGCAAGAGCTATATTTCGTTCTTAAGTAGTTTTTGACTCCGGCATAGGTCTTTCTAAAGCTGGGATCCCACTATCGGCGCAATGTACCGATTTTTGTAAAATTTAATAGGCCGATAGTGGGAACGCACAACATTTGTCAAAATGGGACAATCTGTGCCGAAATCGTGCTGACTAAAAATTATGAAATACAACCCTGTTGCACCGATAATGTGAACACTCTGTACATAAAGTGGAGCAATAAAATTGTTAAAAATGCGACGATTTTTATCGGCCACTTGCACCCCGATCAAAGTTAACAATTAGCGCCGATTTTTAAGAACAACACTGTTTGTAAACACAAGAAAAGCGGAAGAAGCACAAAAAAGAAAATTTAAACTGAATACGCGTAGTCACAAAAAAAATCATTAAAAATGTATTCAGACTACGAAATTTTAGAAGGTGAAACAAGTTTTGAAGAATTGTCTACATCAAACCCGGAAAACAAAAGGAAAAGGCCACGAGTTTCCGGATCTTGGACGAACGAGTCAACACATGACCATATTCAGGCTGTTGAAGCCTATCCATGCATTTGGGAATACTCTTGCCCGGAATACAAGGATCGTTACTTACGAGATAAATAAATGCTGTAAAATAAGAAATTGATTTTCAAGTTTGTAAATCAATCAGCGAAGATATGTAAACAAAAAACATATGATTCAATTTCTCAAAAAGTGCGCTGATAGTGTGACCACGTTTTGCAGATTATGCACAAATTTTTCTTCCGGCCGACATGTACCGAAAACAAATAGCACAATATGCGATGATAATGTGACTGCTCAAAAAGTAATTGCCCAAATCCTTGTCAAACGCACCGATGTAGCACAATAAAAATCGGTACATATTGTGCTATGTGCGCCGATAGTGGGATCTAAGCTTAAGGACAAAAACAACCTAAAATTCTATGAAACTTTTGCATTGAAAACACAGACTTATAACTGATTTGCTTTGCAGTTTGTCCATTAAGTGAAAGAAGAGAGAAATAAGTAATTTTGAAGTATGTACGAGTAGGAGTAATTAGTCGGGTTTAACATATCGAAATATGTTGATTTTTTAACATTTGTATCTTTCAACGCGGAAGTTCTTCAAATTTTAATTTAGAATTTTAATTTTAGAGATGATGAAATTCACTACTATAATTTGAGCATACGATATGCGAAATGTTACGTTACGACTTCATATACGTACTCACAAAAACAGAAAGGCCGGTATCTAGGGTGTTTTTTAATTTGAAATCTTCGCCGACTAATTTTTATACCTAAGAGTGACTGGCTTAATTTTTTTTGATGGGGACAGACACGCTTTACTCTATTTCATTTCAGACCGACCGGATAACCAAGCCCCCCAGTACAAACACCCGCCAATATCTCAGTGAATGTCAACCCCATGTATCTGACGAACACCTCCAGTAGTCGAGTAATCGAATAGTCCAATAAATTCTTTTCAAACTAATCTTCAGAATCGTCTTTAAACTGTAGGTGCTGTTGAGTGAATCTAAAAGGTGCTGTTGAGTGGGAAGCTCTCAGATATCTTATTCTTTCAATTCGGTATATTGAATCACCCATCATTTACACCCATATTTAACTAAGTTCTGGGAACGCATTTCCAATTCCTTAAGGTACCAATTAATTTGTATTCCATTAGTCGATTGATTGTCATTCATAACTGGATTATGCACCAAAACGGAAGAACGTATTTTTATAGAAAGTGTAGAACAATGTCGAGCATCTTAATCCAGTTCAAGATTGTTTTTCTATTAGCTAACAGAAATTAGTATTGCTAACAGAAATATAACCATTTAGTGGTTTTCAAACCGCGGTTTGGCAAAGCTGTCAGCAGTTATGTTAAGTGTTATTTGTTTAGTGAAAAGTTCGTTTAATAACCGAAGAACGCCTAAAATAAGTGGTGATTTAAACATGATTTAAACAAACTGTCCTTGAGCGATGAAACTCATTTCTCACTCAGTGGTTACGTCAATAAGCAAAATTTGCCGCCTTGCCGTCTCGGAGAACCCAGAATTTGTTGTGGAAAAGTCATTGTATCTGGAAAAAGTGACTCTTTAGTGCGCATTATGGTGTGGAGGAAACTACCTCAAAAGGATTAACCAATCCGAAGGCGGTCATTTTAATGACATCGTGCGAGTAGTTTGCACATAATAGTAGCTTTATGTATGTTTTGTTCAAGTTTACTTGAAACCGAAGAATGGATAACCTTAGAATTCAAAAACTTGCGAAATTGATTATATTGATACAGCCAGCTGGACGGATAGCTATTTCGATACTCGCTAAAATACCAGCGCCCTTAGGTTTTTGTGCTTTCTCGAACATCATTACCACCTTAAGGGTCTATAGCTCCACAAAAAAAAAAACAAAATAAATTAAAAAATGAACATTAAAATATTGAAAATATTTTTTTGTTTCTCTAAAGAGTTTGACCATTTTAGGCTATGCTAAAGTTAGAACTAAAACTTCTTGATGTAAAGTTAAAAAGGCAAACAAGAACAATAAATAACATTTGCGTCTAGTTTTTCTATTCAGAAATTAGATCTGACGACTAGATTTTGCGTATTTTTGAGAAAATACATGCATTGCAGTATATGCATATACATATATACCAAAGATATTATATATTTATTTATTTTTGGGTTTTTAAGAACATAACTTAAATATTTTGAACCGCTCGTTAAATATAATATATCATGAAATCAAAAAATAACGCAAACGTCGTTCGTCGTAAGGAACTTTTTAGGAGAAATCTCCAAAAGTACGACAACAAATTTATATTTCACCAAATTGAATGAAAAATCATTAAAAAATAGATTTCGATTTTGGAATCCCAGTTCGTTTTGATCTAAGCATGTCTGTTGAAAGCAAGATAGAAGTTGCGCCGCTCGATCTAGAAAGCTGGAATTGATCATAAACATATATCGAATTCATAGGTAGGTTAGATTTAAAATTGGCCAAAACCGGCTTTTCAGGAAAAAAGGACACTCCACTTTCATTGCGACGATGAATATATAATGGAAAACCCTACCCAACTCATAAATTTGTTAAGGCTCTGCCTAATTGTTGCGTTGTTATTGGGAAATACTGCAAATGTTCATTTTCACTCACATATATACCTATATATATATATAAAGCACGATGTGAAGGGGTTTCAGACATTGAGAGGTCTTGTATTTCGGACAAATCTACTTTGTTTCAAACCATTTTGACAATTTCGCAAATGAAATTTTTTATTTTTTTTGTGCCTTTAATATAAGTGGGCTTTGGAAAGATTGGTGCCAATATTGGGATATTTTTCATTTAAAGTGCCATTTTCGTCTATACATATGTAAATAAATTTAAATTATGTGGAATTGTAAATTTCAATAAATTTTTTGGTCAGGAATGCAATGTCTATGATTTATCTCGAATTAAGTCGCTTGGGGAAATTTAAAGCTAAGAAACGTTTCTGCCGCGATTGCACTTACCATAATGAAGGTTATTTTTATTACAGAATCGAATAATCTTTTCTGGGACTGCTATTTGCTGGGTGCGTAGCAGCTGTACACGAAGGCAGCAAACAGTTTCAGCTGTACAAATATTGGAGAACACTTTAAAATTACAATTGCTAACACGAATGCGATAACATATGAGTATAAATCTCCCTGAGCATTTTATAACAACAGCAGGTTCGAAGATAATAAGTCTGCAATGTTTGCTGGATTTGGTGTTGGTAAGTTTTGTGATTTGCTATTTTGAATAAATGTGATTCTACTCATTATGTTAAACGCTTTAAATGCTGTCACACCATTTCGTAAGAGCTTTAACCCGGTTCCCATGGCATTTTCTAAAATTTTTGTGCAGATTGCTCCTGAAAATACGCATTGTTTCTCTTTCACTAGTCATCGATTATTTTCAACTTCATAGCAATAGATTCTATCCTATCTTGATGGGGACAAGATTACACTCCATTTTCTCTGAGCATGGTCGGTATTCCTCTCCGCTCTCCTGAAAGGGAGAACAAATAGATTCGAGCCGTTACAAAATGCCCACTAATCTGGCAGAGGATGAAATCGGTCTATTAGGAAAAACCTCCCCATATAAGAACATTTGTGTCTTAGCTAAAAGTTGTCACCATGTACGGGTGGCAATTAATAAGTAGCAGAAAGATTTCAACTCATAAACTTTGTTAGGGTACGCCGGAATTGTGGGGTATTAAATGAAAAATAATATATAATAAGAATAACTTTTACTTTAACAACACAGAATATCGAAATATTATATGTGAAGACAGGTTATATCGTCCATTTCGCTATTGTTTTGAGATGCCACGATTGAAAAAATTGTTTCATTAGAAAATGATTTCATTTATAAGGCCCATCCTAACTTCGAAAAATGGTAAATTTTCTAATATTTTCACCATTTACTCGTTTATTAACATGTTGTTGGTTATTGCAAAGTACTAAAAAACGGGAAGAAGGCACTTTTTTATGGGCTGACTCATCCGATAATCAGTCCACGGATGATTCCGCAATCTATAGCAGTGGGTAAGCTTTGGCGCGGCCAAACTTTTGGCGTCTGTCCAGTTGCTTTATATACATATAAATTTTAGCAAAAAATTCAATTTGTCCTTATTACACATACGGGATTTCAAAACAATGTTTCAATTAATTGTCTAATTATGTATCTGGCGCTTGACATTTTCCTTTTGATGGGCCTATGATGGACCAGTTTCGATTTGATCTATCGGAAATTTATTTTATTTTAATAAAAATACGATTTTGTAAAAAATAACTAACCGGCAAAAAAGGAAGAAAACATTCATCAGATAATGTGATGAGGTTGTGGTGAAAAAAAAAATTAACATAGGGTTGTCATAGGAGGGAAGCACTGAAAATGCAATTTTTCATTGTTCAAAAGAATCGGGTTTTGTTGCAAAACATCTTTCTCATAAAAAAAATCATTAAAAATTATTACCTCAATTTAAATGATTGTAATAAAATTACTTAAAATAATCATCCGTAAGATTTGTTTGTTATCCCAAAATCTGCCTGCTGATTGATGGATTTGATGCTTTCCATAAGGAATCAGTAGGCAGGCGCTGAGATGTTCCGTATGATCGAAGATTGTACACTCTATAGCATTAATTGCAGTCCTCAATATTGGGGACGGACATTAGCGACATGAATTCCTATGGCTGTAGGAAATGTATATGCTTTGTTTGGTGTCCGAGTAATTGTAGTTTTTACAAATGGGATGACAAACTTGGTACATCGGCCATCATATAAAGGAGGATAAACGAATGTTTTCCCCAAAAACTTGAAATGGATCTTCTTTACATCGGCTATCATAGGAATTTTTTGCTTTAATTGTTAGAAATTATAAATAGAACCAATATTTTTAAGTACTTCATTATCGTTATTTTGTTAGTGGTTTAAAATTGCTTCGGTGGAAACGGTAAATATGGACGGACTGGATGCTCAGAAGTGGTGAAAATTTAATTTTTTTTAATAACTTGCATTTTTTTTTTTTTCTGGGTTGTTAATATGCGAAATTGAGTAGAATTTTACAGATTTATTGTATGATAAGGTTATACTATTTTTTACAAAATGTCAATACAGAATGAAAGAATATTTCGTCCAAAAAATATCAAATAAAAATTAGAGTGTGCTTTCGAACAGGCATACTAACAAATTCCCTTACATCTTACTTAACTATTCGAAGTGTTTGCCAGACACATCGAGATGACCGGGTGGGATTGAACCCTCGATCATGCGAACGACAGTTGCGGTCGCACATAAAAAATATGAACCTAGCAATATGTGGTTACATCGGTTGCTTGAATAGCAGGTACCAGAACGAGCGGGATTAATTGACTTACATTTGTCACATTCCCGCAAGCAATGTAACCCAAATCAATGGATACAAGTTGAAGTTACTGCAGTCTATGGTTGAAGAGTAACAGGGAGGAAAATTAATTTAATATAGTCGGTCGGTTTGTACGAGAGTTACCTGAAGGAGTGTGCCCAGAAATAAAAACACTGTTAGGGATTTTTTAGGCCATTGGCATGATAGGTCCATTTACTACCCATTTAGCATTTTTAATATCAGGTGGAATGTAAAAACTTGAACTATTTTATTAATACTTGATCACAAAAGTGATTAGTGTCGAATCAAACATTTTGTATTGACAGCACCAAAGAAAGTACTTTATTATAATTATTGAAAAAAAAAATTAAAGCATCCATAAATTCGTGCACACATTTCAAATTTAAAACCTCATACAATATTCCTATGCAAAAATTTAATTGAACTGCATTACAAAATGAACAAAGTATTTAATATTTCAGTTGCCCAAAACCTCATACATGGATAATTGCTTAAGTTAATAGTGCCTTTAATAAAGTTTGAACAAATTCGCGCAAAAACTTAATATGATATGACAAAAAGATTTTACGATATGTATGTATGACAAAAGGGTAGGGAATATTGCGACAAACTTATGCTCCAAGAATTAATGAACGTGACCCAATTTTAGTTTAATCGAGCATGCAGAATCCGAATTTTATGACAAAAAGTGATATAAAATCCGGCATTGTATATGACATGTAACGAAAATGACTTCATTACCTCGAGCAATTACAATAATGGACTGAAAAAAAAATTACCGTTTGCAAGTAATCGATAGATTTATCAAACATTACATTAAATAGCAAATGAACAGGCCCTAAATGTTCGGCGCGGTCGAGCTTATATTTACTATTTTTTTTTCAGTTTTTTCACAGCGTTTATACTTACTTATAATAATTTGAAATTAAATTGCTTAATACTCAATTTGTACTTCAAAAATGTACTTAATTTGAATTGCAAATTAATGTACAGGTCGTATTCAATCGTGAATTTCGTTTGTTTAACTACGCTATAAAATTTACTTGTTGCCTATTGTGAATTGATTAATGAATTGTAAAAAGATTAATTGTAAAGTAACAAGTTAAGTTAGTATGACAAAAACGGCACTTCTGTGCATCTCATCATAGCGAGTGGTCATTTTTACCCTCATTTCGAACTCTACATTAAAATTATTTATTATAAAGTGCACAGAACTTCCGTTGTTCACCAATCATTTCATAAGCATTTATGGTAAGGTATAACCTGCTATCCTCAAAGAACTCTACACTATCCCCAATCCTTTGTGGTTTAATCTCTGGTTTTCTCTTCCTACCTAAATCCTAATACAATTTCTCGTTGTACGAGAGATTGTAAGTATCTAAGGCTATACCCAATATCTAGAGCTAATCCGCTACCGCAAAACAGGTTAAATCTGCCTATACCAAAGATACAGTCCACATCCTAACAACCACAACTTCGCTGAAGATCGATTGGAATCCACGTCAATCGCAATCATCAAAACTCTCTCCAAACGCTAACACCAATCGACCCTTCTCCCCTTAAACACAGTGGCATGCCCCAATCTAGATATTCGTGCACAATGTATTCATTTGTAGGCTAATAATTGGGCGTGTCAAAAACCAGTTCTTCTCACACATTACGTTTCGAATTAAATCATTTTTCCAATGGAAATTTTTACGCTTCAGTATTATTGCCGCCGTAACCGGGGGAGCCCCGTAGCAATATACAGGGTGTCCATTGGGAAGGTATGCTACTTTGTTTTGGTAAACACTAGTCTTGACAGTTCATATTTGGCAGTCGTGAAGTAGAGACGTAGCACGTTTATTATGGAAAAATATTCGACAAACCAACGTGGTTTAGTCGTTAAAACATTTTATCAAAATCAATCATCGTGCAGTGAATGATTTCGGAAAAAGTGGGTCTGTAGCTGACAATGGAAAACCCTCAAATTATTCATCAGTCACCTTTGCATCCATTAAAAGTGACAGTCTGGTGTGCAATTTGGTCAGGAGGAATCATTGGACCTTACTTCATTGAAACTGAAAACGGCGTAACGGTAACTGCCAATGGGGAGCGATATCGTGATATAATTGAAAACTTTTTAACGCCAAAACTGCATGCTTTGGGCTTGGTTAACATGTGGCATCAACAGAAACACCTGAGCAACTCGAACAAAATATTCGTTATGTAATTTATGAAATACCGCGTAAAACGTGTGAGAATGTAATGAAAAATATGCTCAAAAGGGTTCGCATTTGTGAGGCTAACAGAGGCGGACATTTATCTGATATTGTATTCCATACATAATTGCCTATATTAAGTAAAAATTTTATCAATATAAGATCCAGCCTCTTTCATTCAATCAAAAATTATGAGCAAACAAAGTAGTATACCCTCCCGACGGACACCCTCTTTATAAATTTGAGTGGTTCTTACATGTAGGTTTTAGTTAACTAATAAATAAAAAAATACTAATTTTCTAAATAAGAAACAATTTTCTAATGTTGGAAATAGCCTTTGTGTAAAAAAGGTTTTCAAGATATTTGACACTTAAGGTAATAGTATTACGGAGAACAAACAGACTAATCGTCAGATAAGTAGACGTATCAAACACGGTCTATTCTTGTGCCTAATGTCAACAATTGTAAATTTTTTATTATTATTCAAATTTGTATATCGATATGTGGTATATTAGATACCCTTAGTAAAAAGAACGTTGTATCGATCTAAAATCAGATAAGTGGGTAAGACTGGAACAATAGCCACGAAAAAGGAATCTCAAAAAGAAATTTGAATTGGGAATGACCTCATCCACATCTGCCACAATGCTTTCAATTTACAAGGAACTGTTGAACATTTTATGAAAAATAATCTTTTTCCTAGAGTTGGATTCAGTCCTTTTATAAATAAATTTTTCTTACTTGAACAATTTCTAACTTAGCTGGCCCATTGGGGAGAAATACTATTACAAAATACTTTAAGTGTTGGATGCAATAAAAGGAACAGCTCTACTTTTTGCAATTACAAATTTCAACTAGATCTTAAGAAAAACCTACCAGCTTGCAAAGTTTGGATGGATTCGCGTGTAGTAATAAGTCAAGTAAAAACTACATCGAGATTCTTTCTGTATCCAACATTATTTAAGTGATTCTAAACAGTTTTTTGTGCAATGTTCAGATCCTAAGCAATCGAAATAGTGCTTACATGACTGTAGAACTTGACGATTTCCTTTATATTATCGACACATGTGACAATTGGACTTCCAGAGTATGGTGCACCTTTAGCATCAAAATTACTGGAATGAAACCCGCGAAAACAAAATTGCACATGCATGGCTGTTACAGTATCCCATGTATTGAAGGACGATTTCGCACTAAGTTCGACAAATGCTAAAATGTTCGCTATTTTTATAGTCTCACCTATATGAATGGATGTACACATCATTTCAAAATAAAGTATGAAGCATTAGCATTGACGATTTAAACTCTAAGTGCCTTAAAACGAAATTTGTTTTACAACATTTTAGGATGATTAGTCCAAATCCGTGTCTCTGTCCGTGTTTTTCTTTTCCTTTCCGGAATAATTTAACACATTTAAACGATTTAAGCGTTATAAAAAATTCACGAGACTGGCGAGTTTATTCGAAATCCTTCGCTTTTGGTAGGCTTACAAAGATTAATAAAAAAACTAGGATGGCAAGGGAATTTTGTAAACAATGGAAAGGGAAGCATTAGGAGAGTAAAATAGAGAGGAAGAAAAAAATGAATTTAAAAGACGGAAGAATAATTGACAGGGTGTCAAAGAGGTTAAAGACGGCGATTTGTGTTCAGATTTCTGTATTAACGTGTCCTTTACGGCATTTACATTGCCATTAATATATTTTGCGATAAAATAAAATACAGATCAACCATGTAATAAGTTGGAACAGCATTTGATGTCGGAATTGATAGAAAGAAATTAAAGGATTTTTGTACTGGGGTCAGTTTCCCTAGGCTGACTCTAATTGACTTGATATCCCATTGGAAAGTTAAAACAGTAGTAATAGCTTAACATATCAAAATTCTAACAAATTGTTAAATGGTATATTTTACAATAGCGAGCCAATCAGTACTTTTTAAACTACAGAATCAGAATCTACACTCTAAGCCAGAGTACATAATTCGTGAGTATTGGTGGGTAACCCAGTGAGAAATTACACCCCACACACTACCCACAGAGAGTTACTACACATGAAATTAACTCACCACTCATGGCCAACGTGAAACTAGCATCTACAGTATGCATCCACCATCGTGTATAACAACTACGGAAGCTACATATTTCTCATGACGAATGTTTAATTATACACACCAATTCATGGGTAACTTATGGGCAAGTTATGGATACTCCATTATAAAATTTGAATTTTCCGCTTCATTTAACAATTTGTAGGTTGAAATTAGTTAAATTTGTATTATTAATTTATTAACGTATTAATGTTTATTAAATTTTCAAAAAATTGACCGAACAACCATACCCTGTCTGGTGTCTCCCATATAATTTATCTGTTCAATGCCACTAAATTCAGTATTATGTATAAAGCGATTAGTAAACGTAGTTCCACCAATAAAATTGCTCCTTCATTTTCACGATCCTTAGGAAAGCACAGGAACAACTTGTCCGACTTTGCGAGAAGCACCTGTCCCTCTATAATATCTAAACGGACGACTTCAGAATGCCAAAATTGTACTATTTTATTATGCTCCCATTCGCAATATTTCTTGAGAGGGACAACATAGTCATTTACCATGAAGTTATTTGTATATCAAATCATGTGGCTCAAATTTCTGTGCTAGTTGTGCTATACAATAGTTTATAGACAATGTTTATATACAAATAAATTCATTTCCGGAATGTGTGCACCGAGAGAGGATGAGGTCTTTTTCGATACAACTACTTGCCTATAGACAAGTTGGCACAAGATCCTGGACTATAACCTATTTTTATAGCATCTGTTTCCAGTTGTTTATATCTACCTATACTTACAATCACGTACAGAAATATTAAGAAGCACCATTTATATTCATTTACTCCACGGGGATTCACAGCCCCCAGGTTGCGACTCCTGATTGCAAATGGAAACAAGAATATTTTTTAATGAAAGCTTTAAAAGAATCACGACGCATTCATACTTTGAGCATGTAAGCAAACAGACACATTTCGCGTACAAAAAAATTGAACTCTAAAATAACTTTTGTGACTCAAAACCCGGATTCCACTCTGAATACCCTAGTAACACCGCTGTGGCGTGATTGTTTCATTTGTGTCGGTGATTTATAATGCGATTGTTTTGAAAACCAAAATAAAATTATTTTGATTTCGAGACACATTCAAATATTTGACAACGATTTTTCGCAAAATTTATTTTGCAAACGGAGCAAATAACTCAACTAACACTCGCATTTGTGTACATTTTTACATACATGGTCGAATATGCACACATGTACGGGTATAATATACGAGTATGAACCAGGTTAGGATTTTGTACTCATGTTGTGTGTTTTATGACATGACAAACTAACTCGTGCGGAAATAATAACCATTGATTTTTAAACTTATCATCCCCCAAATGGAATTTTTGTCAGTGTAAACAGATTGATCAACTGAATAGAAACATTCATTTTATTATGTTTTTCTCTTATGTTTTGTTACTTTTTTGGCTTCTAATAATAAATTCACGTTTTGATTTAAGAATGTTAATAGCGATTGTAAATAAGGGAGTCAATTTTCAAAACTTTTCGCTTCACGAGAAATCAAATACAAATATATTGTTAGCCGCAATTTGCAATGACATATTACAAAGAAAATACGGAGTGTTGGCGGAGCAAGAACGTATTAGAAAAATCGGAAAGAAATATTCAAGCATGAGGGCTTATAAGGTCATACTTTTCAGATATTAAAAGCCGCTATAATGAGAGTTTGTTATTACTTTCTAAATTTGAACATTTTAAACTTCGTTCAGACGATAATGAATAACAAAAAACATACATATTTATATTATACAGGATTATGCATTTCGTTGCCCCAAAACTGGTCTGATTAGCTGTTAAATGCCTGTGTTATTTATTTAGTAAAAGATTTGTCATTTACAAATACGGATCGTTTAACAACCGAATTACGCGGAAAAATAGTTAGATCTTACTACTGTTTTCATAGAAATCATAGTTTTATATATGTTTTATATAACTCTACTTGAAACTGGAAAATGGATTGCAATATACTAAAATTTAAATATACTACTTAATTTTTTAAAAATTGCTGTTTTGGAAAATTGCCATAACACGTCGATTACATCAAATTTTGGAATGACGATTGGGCGTAAATATGCGTCAAAATAAGCATAATAGTAGCATAACAAGGGCCTGACTTTGTCTCAACTCCGCAAAACTCTCTACAAACATAGATTTGTAGTTATTATTTGAATTAGCTTGTAACATTTAATGTTGCTAAGAATCTCATTCGCATTGAATGTGACCAACTTTTACCAAATGGTACCAACTAAACTTGCTTCAGAAATAATAAATATTGTAAAAAGAAATCCGTTATTTTAGTAATCTGTAGCTAGCTTGCTAGGCGTTGTTGAAAAGAGCATATTTCGTACCCAAAACACAACTCAGGCATTTTTGTATTTTGGCTTGTTCGATTCCGTTCCGAAAATTTTGATTTCAAAGATGCACCATGCTTTGGTAGTCAATTTTCGAAGATGTTGATCAAATGAAGGAAATCGTCAAGTTATATAAGTTTTGATTACCCAAGAAGTTCAACGTGGGGGTGCTATACCTATACATATTAACATAAAAAAAATCTGCAAAAATCTACCAATTTTCAAAGCGGATGGAGGCTGGTATGAAAATTTGGTCACTTATGGTAACGTCGAATAGCGGTGAGTCGGCGCAAACGCTAGTCAAGCCAGCATTGACGGTCGGGAACGTAGAGAATCATATATTATGAGCCTCTTTCCTATGGTCAAACCTTTAATTTAGATCTTTGCAGCCAACAACTGGACCATCTGAAGCAAGAAGCTAATGACGTCATTCCCCTTTTTAAAAGTGCGTTTAGCCACACATGTTTTTTAACCGTTGTAGCGGCATAAGTAGAGGGCCTGTCGTTAGCAAAATGTAAGAACATGATCAGATTTCATTTAGAAAAAGGAACAGAATACAAAGTGTTTGACTACTACATCTCATAAACTGCTAGATGTGTGTATCTGAAATATATACAAGAATTTTTGCAAAATCGTTATATTGGTCAAAGTAGCAGGCCGGTTGTCATCAAAATACCCATATGCTACAATAGGGCTTTTCCCGTATAGCACCTTGACTTGGGAAAATATATTAATATGAGATTTTTCATAAATATTAAGCGCATAGAAAGAACATGGTCTCAAGATGTCCCCTTTAAGACTGGCTGCTTAGACAAATGGAACAATCGTCTTAAATTTCATCAGACTGTCACTATACATTTGAAAATTGTCTTAGGGTATATTAGATTATTATACATATACATATATACATATACATATACATATAGGAAACATAACAACGTACCGAAACGGTTGAATAGCAGTGACACTGTCCATTCAACTCACCCTCTGTTTCAGGTAGAGTGTTGGGCAGTGATACATTTGTACAGTCACAGAATCTGTTTTTTTTATCCCATATTAGTGCTACAACTTTGTATAAAGGAAGCGTGTTTCTTTAGTGTGTGACATTATAAAAAAAACTGTCATGCGATTTCAGTTTCAATATATCGTCATGAAATCGTACAAATTCAAATAGACTTAAATAATAGTATTTGGTTCCTTAACCCATATACATATATATGTATAAATTCCTACCAACTTACGTGCTACTTTCTCTAACTTCAATCGTGCTACTTTCTTTTCGGTTGAGTCGCTAACAAATTATATTGCGAAAAATAAAACTTTTTTAATTGTACTGTAGATCCTTGCTGACATTCTTTTTGGTCCCTCTCATTTACAGTGTAGTGATAAACATCTTACAGGCTATTAAATAAAAAATGTCCTATTAATGCATGTTAATCAAAAATCTTATTCAAAATTTGTTCTTAAGTGGAAATTCAAGAATAATTCATTATTTCCACAATTTGTTCGGAGAAAATATTCATAAAATAAACGTTGTAACACAAATCGCAGATAACAGAATACAAATTCACCAGATCTCTCAATTCTGTGCAATTTATTTCCTTTTTTTAAATATTGAAAGCAAACATGATTTAAAAAAGATGTCCGAACTACTACGGATTGCAGGCTAAAGATTGTAAGCCAGTAAATTTTTAAAATGCGAATAAAAGATTTGAATTCTTTCAGTTCTATTTGAATACAATTCATAAAAAGGATTCCAAATTAAGGAAGATTTTAATAAGGATTTTAATATATAAAGATTTTTATGCTTAAAATTCTTAGTATTTATTTCCAATAATAGCGCTTGCGTTGGACGTTATGTACTCAACATGGTTAATAAATTCTAATCTTGAACCAAATATAATGCCCAGATCTTTAACCCCATAACTTTATTAAAGACCACATTGCCAATAGAGTAACTATTACACTGGATCACATTAGCGAGTATGAGTTGTACTACAGCCTTTTTTATATTCAGAGCAAGTTTGCTGTATTTTCACTACTCATTTAAAGTTATTAAGTCTCCTGGACCGAAATGGCAATAATAAGGTAAGTCATTACCAAAAAATTCAAAATCAATAAAGCAATTTCTGTCAGACGAACTGACTTACACATACCTGCACCTAACGTCTTTTTGCAGTAGGTCACAAAACAGGCATGGCAAAAAGTCAGGTTTTAGCAACGGAATTAATTAACAGTAAATTGCTTGTATTGCTGCAAAAAATACTCTGAATTCAAGTACAATAGAAGAGGCGAAATTGCAACTTTCAAAAAACTATCGTTTGGATGCGGCATTGCGATCTATTTTCATTCGCTGTATATATGGGCAGTTTATATGGGAGGTAGCAGAGAGGGCGTGGTCATTCCGTGGGTCTTTTCAGCATTATAACGAAATGTAATTGAGGATTTTAGTAACTTCAACCTACGAATTAGAAATGGCTGGCAACGTCGGACATTTCCGTTTTCAGAACTTAGATTACCAACTGCGAGACATATGACATATGATTTGGTTTAACCGATTGGCATATAAGAAGGCAAGCATGTGTTGATTAAATCGGTCATTTGCAACTTTTTTCAAATTTTACCGAGAATTATGAGATATTGTAATGGACGAAAATGTGCCTTGCTTCAGGTTACGGTGGACCGAGATAGCACTTACAAACACCCAAATTATATGAAGTTCAGATTTATCCACCAGCTAGAAAGACGGACATCATTCAATCGACAGAATGTCATAAAACTTATTGGGTTCACAGATACTTGGTACTGTAAACGCTTCCTTCTGGGTTTTTTATCTTTAAAGTATCAAATGAACTTACGGAAATTACTTATAAATTACCGTCTTCTACTTGAAAATTATAGAGAAAACATTGTTTTTTGACAAACCGATTAAGCGGGCCATTTTCATTCGCCGAATTGACGTATAGATGGTGACAGTAGTTTGGGAAACATAATTTTGGTGTAAACTGTAAGTTTCCCACTTTATATGTGTTTCAAGTTTCACCGCAATAAAGCCGAGTTTTTGCACCGATTTATAACCATGGATCAACCACTTCATACCTGAGACAAAACAACAGTCAAAGCAGTGGACTGGAGTAGGAGAATCGTGTCCAAAGAAGGTGAAGACGGTCCCATCTGCAGGCAATTTCGTTGCGTGTGAGGATTATTTTTATTGGTTGTCTTCAGAAAGGAAAAAACCACCAACGGTGAATACTGTGCTAATTTATTTTTAGGTTTAGGTGATGAAATTATGGAATATCGCTGGAAAACTTGTACCGAAGTGTAGAAAATAGGAAAAAATTCGAGTTCACAGGGGGAAAAAATCAAATTTCGATTAACGGACAAATTTGTATAGGGAACTCTGAATGGACGTGGCAACTAATTTTAAGTCTACCAAAGACGTACGGAAGACGTACGAAAAAGTTCGCAACGTACCGATGAAAGTTTCGTTGACTACGTTACTGCTCTGAAATCTGTGATGTGATGGACGGATTTGTCGGTTTCCCAGCAATTGGAAGGTATTTTTCGCAATTATAGAGCTGAGTATAAGTACATCAAATTACAAGAACTTGTCGTATTGGCTCAAGAATACGAAAGCATTCGATCGGAAGATATCTCGCAGAGAAAGGCTGTGCGAAGTATTCAATCAGTGCGAGCAAACTCTTCAAAACAGTATGTGTGTTACCGATGTGGAGAATCTGGTAATCAGCGATCAGTGTACGCAAAACCACGAATTTTATTTTGCTGGGACTATGGAAAACATGGAATTAAAGCCATTGACTGCTGCAGATGAGGTGCTGAAAACTTAAAAATAGGTCCTTCTGTAGGGAAAGTATAAGCTGACCTCTAACTTTCGAAAATTGTTCTTTTCTTATAACTCCTGATGACAATCGTCGCTTACAAACACAAACACGATGTGGTTAAAGAACTTAAATTTACGACAGGATAGCAAATCAATCAAGGATTGAACTTTATGCAAATTTCGACTTGTGGTTTGTGTTGAATGGCGTCGTGTATCAGCATACGTTTTTGGTTTCTATTATACTTGGAATGGACTTTATTGAACAGACATCCAAAGAGATTCGTATCCTTCCTCGTCAGAAAAACTCCGGAATTTTAGTTATCGAACGCGATGTTGATGTAAGTATAAGTTCATTGCAAGTCTCACCATTGCTCAAAACTGTTAATGATCCGGGTGAACGGCAAATAATTCCGGAAGAGAAGTTTCCACGTTTTGATGCTTTAGTCGGGAATTCAAGAGTATCGGAACACATAATAACTGTGAAACATATCCGTCCTCTGAGACAAATACCAGCCATGTAAAAAATTATTGACGAACAATTTAACGAACTACTGCGCGAAGGTAGAAGAGTCGAAGAGTCAAAACTACATATATAACGAAAACTACAACGAATTGTGGCAGTGGGTCGATTTTCATCAAACTGTATCCGCGATGCCTACGCAATTCCACACATAATAGCTATCCTTGAAAAGCTTAAAAATATAGGTTTCTACAGTACCATTGAGCTTAAAAACGGGTACTGGGAAATGCGATTCCGGGACATGGTTTATTTAAGTGGTGCGTGATGCCGTTTGGCCTTCATTCAGCCCCAGCTACGAGTACTTTCCAGCGGGCTTTTGACGAGGTGATTGCGCATGATTTGCTTTCGAGTATCTAGATCATAAGTTGTGCTTGGTTCTATATTGGAAGAGCATTAGTGAATCTTAGAAGTTGTCTTGAATCGTTTATATTCGGCGAAATTAAGAATCAACAGGGGTAAACATAATTAGCGAGCACGGCATCCATGCCGATTCTGGAAAAGTAAACGCAGTTCAGGTTATACCACCTCCCACGACGTTACGGGAATTACGGTTATTTCTCAACACAGGTGTATGGGATTGTCGCATCATTCCGAATTTCTCCACTTTGACAAGTCCTGTAAATAAACTGTTTGAAATGAATTATCGCTGGCAATGGGGACCAGAATAACAAGAGCCCTTTCTTGAGATCAATTTGAAGTTGATCGAAGCTCTCCCACTTACTTGTCCTGATTTCAATCGTACTAGGTCTAGGTGGACCGAACTACACAGTGACGGAGAAGGGATGCCTGACGATCGTGTGGGTAATCCGCAACATTCGACACGCGCTTATGACTCCTCAGAATTTAATGAAGATTCCGTGCCATGAAAACTGGTTGTTCCCGAATCCGATCGCATATGCTTTTTACAGCTGATCACCTAGGGATAAATAAGACAGCAGCAAGAATTACCAAGCTGTACTGCTGGTCTGTCATATATAGATGCATTGCTGAGTATGCCCGGTGATGTGAATCTTGCCAGCGCTTTAAGCCCTTGCAACAGTTACTACCCGGTAAAATGTATACATCCCCAGCATCCCAGCCTTTTCACACCGTTTATGCTGATTTTGCTGGACCACCACCGCAATCCACTCACTGCAATACCTTTTTTATTGTTTTCCATGACAAATTTATTATATGGTTCGAATTCGTTGCAGTTAGCCAGGCCACAAGGAAGACGTTCCAGAAAGGTTTCCGGGGAAAAATATTAGTGAGATTAGGGGTCCCTAAAATCTTCCTAATGGACAATGGTACCCACTTTACTAGTAAGGAGTGTCAACGCTATTTTAAATTTCTGGGTAGCCAGAAACGTTACACTGTACCGAATTCCTCCCACGAGAATCCAACTGAACGAATAAACAGAACCATAACAATGGTGATTGCGCAATATACACATCGAAATCAATGGAAATAGGACGACAACCTATCAGAATTACAATTGGCTATCAACTCAAGTAAACAAAACTCTAGGCTGTACAGTCCCGCATTTGTAGTACATAGGCGAGAGCTGCGATTACCAAATACACTGTTTAATGGGAAGACGAACGTCGGTGATACCACTGCATAGTCGAACCTGACAACAACTGCAAAGTTCTACAAGACGTGTCCTCGATAATAGGAAACAATATTCAGAGCGCAGCATACACTGAAGCGACCCAATACAACCTAAGAAGACAAGATTGGTCTCCAACAATTTGGTTTTAGTTAGAAAACGAGTTTGTTATAAAGCGGTTGATCATTGTGCGGCCAAGTTTACTTTACGCTTTGAAGGTCCGTACGTTATAGAAGAATTTCTATCGCCTGTTATTATACAACTTGTTGATGAAGAAACTAGAAAACATTGTGATCCCATATGCTGGAAACAATATTTCAGGACAAGTTCGAACTGAGCTGTAAACGTTTTCGTAGTTCCTTCCAAAAATTACTTCTGAGGAAACTAGTCTTCCCAAACTTAATGTAGACGATTTGATTTCTCACAGTTTCTAGTTAGACGACAAACTTCGACATTTGGTAAAAGATCTTGGATTTGAAATTAGTCCAAGAGGAATTAGTCCAATTCAACCATAGTAGTGAAGAGTGACACTGCTGATCTTTATAGTCATAGTGCTCAGTCGTCAAGTAGTGGTGAGGTAGGATACGACAGCTTCTTATAGTCATGTTTCCCAATCATAAATGCGGAAGTATATAGGGACACACTGATTCCTATAGTCATGGGACCCAACTATATATTTCCTTTGACCAATATGCTAATCCTCCACAATAAATCACGACTGACAGATCAATTTCCATTGCTGCAGATGGAGAGAGTTTTGTAAGTCGAGAACAACGGGCGCGACACGGAGACTGCGTCTTCGTCGTTACATTGAATTTCCCTCTGAATTATTAATACCGCACGACTAAATTAAGATATCATTATTTAAAACACAACTAAATTTAGCGCCACTGGATAAAGGATGTGAACCCAAGATTGTATGTGTTAATTATGTTTTTTGTGTGGGTGGCACCAGGATGAGCGTTGTTAGTCGGAATCTATGAATTTGGAGTTACAGGTATCGCGTGTAATCTGCAGTTCGTCAGCCAGACAGACAGGGGGATATCGTTCAATCGACTAAGGGATTCAAACCAAATGTGTTTCATACTTGGTCAAATGATTCTTAGTACTTTAAACGCTTCGTTCTGGGTGTTAAATTTTGACTGTATCATATGATATGTACATTCATTCGTTAGGATGTAAATGGGCAATGCCGATCCACTGTTTTTTTTACCTCTCACGTAAATTCAAAAGTTTCCGAAATCGCAGTTTTTCTCCGTAACCCTAATTCGTAATTGTAGTAACCTAAATTTTTGTTCATTACGCTAGTTTGTAACGCTTGGCAAAATTGTTAAATTTTTTGATTCCCATTTAAATGCCAGTTTTAACCAACATTTTCTTAAATTCAGATATTTCAAACAATTGCACAGAATGTAGGCGACTTGACACACCTCATACTCTTCACAAATTTAGTTCTGAAATTGAAAATGGGAGTCAATGCCCCGCCATTTCTAATGCCAGACATACAAAATGGTTTAGCCCGTGTATTTTAGTTTCATATTTTTCATTCAGTCGTATAAAATACAGTCAAACTTGGTACGTACGAAGCTTTTACTGAAGTAGGAGGGCAAAATGAAAAGAATTATTACGCTCTTCAGATACCTCCCACACAAATTAGGCAAGGAACGACACTCCTAGTACCTCCTCTACAAAAATGACCGATTTTTTGGTGTGAGGTTTCTCCCAATAATCCCTAATTCGTAGACCGCAGTTACTCAAATCCTTGTTAGTTTCTTTGCTTTATAGTCTATGGAGGAGTTGAAAAAAGCACCCCACAGGCTGCATGACAAGAAGTAAATTACCCCACAGGCTGCAGGACACTCAAGAAAGCACCCCAAAGGCCGCTAGACACCCAAAAAGCACCCAAATAGGCTGCAAAATACCCCATAGGCTGCAAATAACCAGCGAGGTACGAGAAGCTGAATAAATTCAACCCACATAGTCACTTCAAAACGTAAGGACTCGAGTACAACTGAAACGGACGAACCTGAAATTTGAGGCTATGATCCTCGCGCTGTAAGTAGTTATAAGAACAAATTATTGAAGTGATCCAAACTCAATTAAAAAGAAACTTAAGAAAAGGAGAAAAGATTATTGAATCAAAACCTAACTAAAAAGAAGTTGAAATGAAATAATTGTAAGCGATCAAAACTTAACTGAAAAAAAAAGATCGGAAAACAAGAATAATTACTAAATTAAACTAAATACAATCATTCTAAGTGATCAAAACCTAACTAAAGGGGAATTGAAATTGTGAGTGATCAAAATTTAACTAAAAATAAAAAAAGATCGATTTAGGTGAACAAAACTGAAATAAATTAGAAAATTTAAATAGTAAAGTTTCCAAGAAGTTTACAATGATGGCTAACCCAAATAACCTCATCAGGCCCCCAAATTTTAAACGCCCCTAATCCCCCCAACGCTCGCATTGCTCCCCATGACATACCTAGTTTAATCCGATAGATTTTGAAAACAATATTACTAGAATATGTGAACAACAGTGTAGAAAAATGGTGAAACAAATATTGAATCCTAACGTCGACATTGCGGAAATAGATCAAGGTATTGATGATAATTTCAGAGCAAATTTGGCAGAACTTGACAAGGTTCCAGGCGGAGTGGGGTGCCTTAGGGAATTTTCTGAAAACTCGTCAGAATACAGCTCGTGGAAGAAAAGTGTAAACGAGTACTGAAATTATACAAATCTTCCAAGGAAACACCAAAATATTTCGGTATTTTAAATGCAATAAGAAATAAAGTAATTGACAGTGCCGATGCTGCTTTAGAATCTTATAATACCCCATTGAACTGGGAGTGTATTTCGTGATGCCTTACATTGCATTATGCGGATAAGGGGGATTTGTCTACCCTTGAGTATCAAATGACATCTTTGATGCAAGGAAATTCTACTGCTCAAGAGTTTTATCAAGTAGTTTATGTACATTTATCCTTGATAAAGAACAAATTATCGTGCATGGATATCACACGAGAATCCATGGATCTTTTAACTCAAACTTACAGAGACAAAGCTCTCGACGCGTTTATAAGAGGACTCAAAGGAAATTTGCCTAGACTACTAGGAATTAGGGAGCCTTCGGACCTACCACAAGCCTTGCACTTGTGATTAAAATTAAAAAAACAAAATTATAGAACACAATACGCAAACTCACAGGCGATTATTAGGATAAAATCATCTCCTCAAATACCTTCACGCAAATACTATCAAAACTACACTCCATTCTATTCTCAATTGGCCTTCATACCACAACGTCCTCAAAACGGATATTTTGTTTCTTTGCAACAACAACAACAGCAACACTTTAACAATCAAATGCCCCAAAGGCCATTGCCCCAATCTATGTCCTTTCCTCCACCTAGACCCATGGCACCTAAACCACTACCTAGACCCGAAGCCATGGACATTGATAAGTCCATACAGACTAAGAAGTTCAACTATATGAACGGACGTGCGCAAGGCGATAGATTCTTCGGAAAAAGACTGACAAATTATTCTACTCAATTACATCAATCAGCAAAATTTCAGAGAAACTTTCACTTGAACACCGGAAAATGAATTAAATGAGACAGATTATGAAACTCCAATGAATAATTATGGCAATGAAGAGCATTTACTTCCCATGGAAGAATACTATATACACTATAATGACATGGGCAACAACGAAACACAGAAGTTCGCTGATGTAATTTTTTTGGATTAGGGAACTCGTCTCTGCCATACTTCGAATGCAGAACGAGTTCAGGGCAAATTATTAAGATTTTAATAGTTACTGGCTCCAACATGAATTACATTCAGCCACAATTGGCTAAAAATCACATTCCTAACGAGAATATTTTCTTTGCCAACTCTGTTGGAGGCAAAACCAAGATTTCACATCATACATTTCTAAAATTATTTCATTCAAACTTTGAAAAAATTAAATTTTTCCTATTACCTTCTTTAAAAACATTTCATGCTATTTTAGGAAATGACAGCCTAAAAGAATTGACTGTTATTATCAACACTGTGGAAAATATTATGATCATAGATAACAAAATTAAAATAAATCAACATATTTCATGATCTGTTAGCACCATAAATATTAGATCGGATCACACGACTATTTATCAAAAATAAAGTTTGGATGAAATAATTAAGAAACATAAAAATCTATTTAATACCCCAAATGAAAAACTTATACAACAACAGTAGTACGTGAAATAAATACTGAGGATGAAAATCCTGTGTACTCTCGTTATTATCCTTATCCTATAAATCTGAAAGATGAAATCGAATTAGAGAATTCAGAAATATACAATAGTTATAGACTACAGAAAACTAAATGAAGTCACTATCCCTGACAAGTATCCTATTCCCGACATTAACGATGTTCTACCCCAGTTGGAAAAGAATAATTTGTTCACCGTAATAGATTTGAAAAGCGGATTTCATCAAATTTCACCTAAAGAATGTGATGTGCAAAAAAACCAAATTTTCTATTAATAGTGGTAAATACGAATTTACTCGATTACTATTCGGGCTTAAAAACGCTGCTTCTATCTTTCAAAGAACCTTGGATGATATACTACGGGAACACATAGGGAAATTTTGCCTCGTTTATATCGATGAGCTCACCTCGGGAACATCAAATCTGTTTTCGAAGCATTAGAAAAAGCCAACATGAAAGTTTACCTAGACAAATGTGAAATTTCTAAAAAAAGAAGTTGAATTTTTGGATTCATTGTTTCCGATTCTGGAATTAAGTCTAACCAAAAAGAGTAGAGGCAATTGAAAATTTTCCGCTTCCACGGACATTGAAGGATCTTAGTTCGTTCATCGGATTTGCCAATTTCTACAGATGCTTGATCAGGGACTTTGCGAAAATAGCCAAACCCCTGACAATGCTTCTCAGAGGGGAAGGAGGACGTGCATCCAAACACGTCTCTAGCAAAATTAAATTGGACCTTAATGACAATGCCATAGACGCATTCAATAAGTTGAGAATGTCATTGTCATGTCATGAAACACCCATCCCACAATACCCGGGCCAAATTGTGCATTTACATATCTATATCACCGGCAAAAAAGCTATTCTCACAGCCATAGACAAATTTTCAAAATACGCGAAAGCAAGAGTATTAAGGTCAAGAGCTACAGAAGATGTGAAAGAGACTTTACGAGAGATATTGTAGTCATTCGGAATGCCTGAAATAATAGTTATGGACAATGAAAAATCTTTTAATTCTGAGTCAATTGTGTTTATGCTTGAGAATCTTTATAATGTCCAGATATTTAAGTTCCCACCTTATGCAAGTTCGGTCAACGGACAAATAGAAAGATTTCACTCGACTTTGTCCGAGGTAATGAGATGATGAATACAACAATTCTGTACACTCCACAACTTTGGGGAAACCTGTGGAAGCTTTCTTTGGAACACGAATCTTTATCGACCCCACCGAACGCATAAAAGAGAAAGAAAAACAAGATCTTAACTATCATAACAAAAACAAATCACAATCGAAATCATATGAAGTAGGGCAAACAATATACGTGAAACAGAACAAAAGACTTGGAACGAAATTAAGTAAAACCTACAAACCGGAAATTGTGATCACATCACATCAGTGATCACACGACAGTGATCACAGAATCAGGTCGATCAATTCATAAAAATAATATTAGGGATTAACACTACCACTTGTTTTCAGGATTACAATCAGCCGTAAAAATACTTGACTATTCCCACTCGCAGATAGTGACGATAAATAATTTTTATGTTCATTTAAATTGATTCATGTTATAGAAACTGAAAAGTATTAAGATGTCATCGATGATATTCAAATGAGTATAAATCACAATGGTAGCAGATCCCCTCCACTTTATCCCTTTCTATTCCACGAACTAAATCAACTTCAAAGCCATTTAAATAGACTAAAACCAAGACTTAAAAGATCGTTGAATTTTATAGGCCCTACATGGAAATGGATTGCTGGAAGTCCTGAACATGATGATTTTGAAATCATTGAGCAATAGATCAATAACGCATTGGAAAATAACAATGAACAGGTTATAATTAATAAATTATCCATCGAAAAAATTAATGAATTAACTAAAACAACAAACGACATTGTAAAATTTGTAAAATCTAACGTTATTTTAAAGGAAACAAAGAAGAATTGTTAAATATCCAATATGCGATTTACTGGGCAAAAGTAGGAGTAATAAATTCATTTGTACTCTCCAATAGCGAGATCAATGTTGTCAAGAACATTTCTGCTAAAGAATCGATTCCATTTATAAACTTAGAGGAAACGTTTGAATTTTCTAAAATTAAGATTGCCTTAAATAATGGTTCAATAATTTGCATTATAAGCATTCCTACAACTGATGTTAACTCATGTAAGAAAATAGTAATTAAGCCTACAAAATTTGGAAAGTTTGTCAACAAAATAACATGTGAAGAAATTTTAAATTGTAACAATACATATTTAGGAATAGTCAAATCGTGTAAAAATTATAACAAAATAACAATCTGTAATAGAAACAATATCCGAAATATCGACAATGACATTTGTTTGAATAACCTCCTACATAGCCACTCATCAAACTTCACTCTGAAAAACAACAGCAAAATTTCAACTGTTGATGAAATTACTCCTGGAATGATTTTATTAAATCAATTTAACGATACCATCTACGAGTATATTAACAAAGAGCCAAGGTTCCTGACTGGCACATTCATTCTGGAATATAACAATGCTTTTATCGAAATATCGAATATGAAGTTCAAATATGTATTTTCAAACGATAGACATGCAGCCACTTCCAGCCATTCTACAACCAAGAATTTTCGGAAGTCAAATCGAGGAAACATTAACCTTGGAATCAATGCAAGAATTGCACTTGGAAAATACTAGAGCCATTAAAATATTAGACATTGGAAATAAATGGACGTTTACTGTTAACTTTTGCTTGTCTGCACTGGCAATAACAATCCTAATAATAATCAGCAAAAAGATGCATTACCTGCACGACCTGCAGCAATGCAAGTGCTTCATTATCACAGACTATTGTGGAACACCTCGAATTTTACAAATTCCATATTTTTAACAAATGATGAAGAAAACATCAAGATCGAGGACGCTCTTGTTTCAGAGGGGAAGTGTTAACATCAAAAATGTTTACGCTAGTAAAAGATCTTATTTCTTGTTGTTGACAAAAAGTGCAGACAGAATTCAAAGAATTCTGTTACTCGCGGCGGATGTTGGTTGTGCAAAGCAATTGTGCATCGTCGACACTTTAGACACATATTAATACTTGTTGATAATTTTATATGTCATTCTGAATACTGAATCGAAATAAAGAGGACGGCAAAGTCGGACAAAATAAAAAAGTATTAATCATTTAATTGGCACCCACCATGGGGCCAACGCCAGTTTAACTTATATATACATAAATTCGCATCCGTAGACTTCAGCTTACCGAAAGCTTGATGTGTGCAAATTTTGCCTAAATCGTAAGAGAAATACCAGATGGGTCTTTCGATTAAATTATTAAATCTTACCAAGAAATAGAACGACGGAGGAAAAGTATAATTTCGGAAAATTGGTCAATTTGCGTAAATGCTACTGGAAGTTGTTGGTCCGTATAGCCCATTTATACTCAAAAAAAAAAAAAAAAAACACGTACTAAAATTGGCTTGGAAACATACTCAAGATAAGTACGAGGTGTGTTCAAAAAAAGGTGAATTTTCGTTTTTCTGAAAAAATATTTATTTATTCATCAATTTATATTTTATCTTTTTATCCCTTCAAAGTAGCCCCCCTCAGATATAATACACTTGTGCCAGAGTATTTTCCAATCCTCGAAGTAGTTCTGATATGCACTTTTTGGTATATATTTGAGCTCTCTCAACGATTCGGTTTTTATTTCCTCAGTTGTCGCAAAACGCCATCCTTTCAAGATTCTCTTCCAGGGGGCCAAATCTGGTGAATACGGTGACTGAGGCATGATAACAGTGTTGTTTTTGGCCAAATAATCTCTCACAAGCAAAGATGAATGAGTAGGTGCATTACCATGATGCAAAAGTCATGAATTTATTTTCCACAATTCCGGGCGCTTTTTCCTATAGTTTCACGCAAGCGGCACATAACTTCAAGGTAACACTCTTTATTTACGGTAAGATCTTGTGGTAGGAACTCCTGATGCACTACGCCATGATAATCGAAGAAAACAGTGAGCAAAACCTTGAAATTTGATCCAACTTGGCGGGCTTTTTTTGGTCTTGGCTCTCTTTTGGACTTTTCCATTGGAATGACTGTGCTTTGGTTTCGATGTCATAACCATATACCCGTGATTCGACGTGACCCTTTTAAGTAAATCTGGATCATCGTTGACGTCATTCATTCGTTGTTTGTGGCCAAAATGCAGCAATTTTGGAACAAACTTCGCTGCCACACGCTTCATACCCAAAATTTCTGAAAAGATTGCATGGCATGAGCCAACCGATATGCCAACATCCTCAGCAATTTCTCTATTTGTGATTCGACGGTTCCCCGTGGCAATTTTCTTCACTTTTTTAACATTTTCATCTGTTGGTAATGTGCTTCTCGACCTTCTGTGAAAAGCTTGTACCACTGGTAAACATTTTCTTTGACTCAGAGTACTTTCACCGTATGCCACGGTCAACGTTTCAAGTGTTTTTGAGCACTTAATTCCATTTTTTACGCAAAATTTGATGTAACTTCCTTGATTCAGTTTTTTCGATAGCAGAAAATCGCCAAACACGTAAAACACTTGTCTTATTCATGCCTCTCATAAACAAATTAAACATGCTATGTGGATAAAACCGTCAACATATCTTCGAGACGAGTTTACTAACATAAAAAAAAAAAAAAAAATAATCGAAAGTCGAATGTACGTAGCCCGCGAAATTTGAAAATTCACCTCATTTTTTTAACACGCCTCGTACACCAAATTTACTCAATACTAGTAGTTTTTATGAAAAAATGACTTAGTGCGTAATAAAAGAAGCAAAGTTATAACTTTCTGAAGCACGCAGTTAAGAAATTATTGCAATTGAATGAACGAATCTGAGAGTTATCTGAGAGAGTTACCATGGAAGGCGTGGCTTTCAGGTGGGTTTCTTCAAATGCCACTATCAAACAACTGACGAATATTAAATTTACTGCGGTCTGCGAATTATGGATTACAGCGACAAATTTCATTTTATTTTCATTCTCGAAACATAATTTACCAAATGAGCGGTTCAACTGCTTGGAAGGTATAAAGCCAACAATGTTAATGCGGTCATTTGAATGGTTACTACTCAAGTTTTACGTAGCTCTGAACATATTTAACAAACGACGCTAACAAGCCGTCAACATTGGCCCGAATTGTTTGAGAAACTCGTTAAAAAATTTTTGAAACCGAGAATACAAGGTTTCTGCAAGCCTGCTGGTTGGAAATTGCAGAAAAAAAATTAATTTCGGTAAGTCAGACAATTTGTATGGGAAATACTTTTGTCATTCTGAGACCATAGTTTGACAATTGGTCTAGGTGTACCAAATTTCAATTTGGTGCGACTAAATATAAGTTATGAACCGGGTAAAGCGGTCATTTGTATGACAGGTGCGAGAGTAAGAGCAGTTAATTGTTTATTTCCTCGAATTCTACCAAGCGGTGGAAAAAAATTATGTGTATTGCAGTTTAAGAATAAGTAGTTCTGGGAATTAATTGAATTCCAAAAGAAAGGGTCTATAATACAGGGTGGCCCAAAATGACCGAAGTGGTGTGAATTGCTTATAACTTTTTATTTAAGACATATTTTTTTAATTTTTTTTTTTAAATACAGTAAATTTATGGGGAATATTTTTAGATTAGTTATTAAAAAT
>JAHXMU010000027.1:1601396-1612839 GCA_019455685.1 Philornis downsi | reverse complement strand
TAAGAAAGAAAATGACTGAATGTATATACCCATAGGCAGTTGCACAGAAGCGGCACACAGCACACAGGATGATTTTTTAAGATTTAAGTTTTTCAGGTTGGCAGCACTGGTTGGTAATGGCGTCCAAACGTCATCTGTCAAAGTGAAAATTGTACAGTATACTCTGCTATTTGATCATGGAAAGACTAACAAACGAGCAACGATTGCAATTCGTTGAAATTTATTATCAAAATTCGTGCTCTGTGACAAATGTGCATCGTTTGATAGGACCGTTTTATGGTCGTCATAATCAACCTGCTGAATCAACAATTCGTGCTGTTATCTCCAAATTTCGCACCAAAATTTATTTTGTTCGACACAAAACGTACCGAAGAAAATATTGCAGCCGTGGCGACCAGTGTTAATGACGATCGTGAAATGTCAATTTGTCGCCGTTCTCAGCGATTGGGCATGTGTTACTCAACTACAAGGAAAATTTTACACGTTGATTTGGATTTGAAAGCCTATAAAATTCAACTCACGCAAGAATTAAAACCAAATGGACCAATAAAAAATTTTAATATATGATGCAAATTTGAGTGTTTTATTCGCGTGCTTTACTTTGATAAGTAGGATCAAATGCAGAAATCCTTAGATCCAGAATAAAATATTTGCAATTAACACAACCAAATACTTAAGTGTAAATGAGTACTTGAATCAAAGCGAAGAAATTTTAACTTTAAAGGAAAGAGTAATGTTTGAAGCAAAGGCAAATTTGGCTCACTCGATATTTTAACTGGAAACTGCGTTGTTGTTTCTGTATTTAATTATTATTATTTTTTCTTCCATTTGCGTGTGTGTAGGTCCATTTCTTCTTCTTGTATTTAAATTGAGAAAAGCTAAAAATCCGGCGCATAAAGTCTAATATCAAGAATAATTCAAATCTAGTTTTAGGTACACGTATCCACTTAAGTAATAAACAAAGTACTTGAAATGAAAGATTGAAAACGTAAGAAAATTGGCATTCTCAATTGTTCTCATCTTAATCTTGTTGCCAACTGTTTTTAGACTAATCCAATTGTATATTTTGGCAAATTGCATCAACGTTTTCTGCGACATACATTAGCCTGTTTTCGATGAATTTGAATAATTTAATTGAAAAATTGAAGGTCTCAGTCTAACCAATATTGAAGCTGAGTTAGATTCTACTCTGAAGAAGTCTGCTCGTTCGTTTACGACTATTAAATATTAGTTAGCAGAGTTTAAACGAGGCCGTACGAGCTGTCAATATGAACACTGTAGTGGTCAACCAATTGATTATTCATGGCGTCTGTTTTTGGGATGCGCATGGGATTATTTGTATTCATTATCTTTAGACAGGAAAAACCATAAATTATGAATATTATGCTAATTTACTGCAGCGTTTAGGTAATGAAACTATGGGAAAAGTCCGCATTTAGCAAAAAAGAAAGTGTTCTTCCATCAAGGCGGTGGCTCAGTTCACATATCCTTTATTACGATGGCCAACATTTATGAATTAACATTTGAATTGCTTCATCACGCATCTTATTCGCCAGATTCAGCTCCCTCAAAATATTTTCTATCTGCAAACTTGAAAAAATGGCTCGGTGGTAAAAGATTTGCCAACAATGAAGATGTGGAGTCTGCAGTTGATGACCATTTTATGGACTTTGACAATTTTTACTCCAAACACGGTAGGAAGCTATTGAATATCGCTGGAAAACGTGTATCGAGCTAAAAGGAGATTATGTTGAAAGATAAGGAACATTTTTCTCAACTTTTTTGTGTCTTCTTCGTTAGGTCGGCTAGTTTCGGGACCGCCCTCGTAAGTGTTGAATCCTTGAATCAATTTCTCTTCCATTAATTTCAGAATAATGAATTTTGTAATATTGTCATATACATGCGTACATATATGACTGCTCAGGTATCATATAGTAGGCGGCATAAAGGAAACAATACTTCCTCTTGGCCTTGGAATGGAATTTCGTTAGAAGCCCTTCATATGGAAAAAGCTACAGTAGGAAATATGTACCAATTTGTGAAATGGTTTAAGTTTCAAATTATTGGTCTTGTGATACAGTTTGTCATCGATGACGACGCAATTTCAATACAGTCCAAAGTCAGCAATTCGTTAACCGAAAAAGACGACTTCCACGACAAACAAGTGTTGAACAAAGAAAAATTAAATTTAAATTACATATTTTTTTATTATTATTGTTTTCATATTATTATTATTATTATTCTTAAGAGTTTGGTCAATGTTTTAAAAGAATCGCAGAGCGGAAAATTTATATTAGATTACGAAAACAAAAATAAGAATTTGGAGACTGAGTATAGGAATTCTCTTATAAAAATAAATGTTTGAGAAGTTATCTTCAATCAAGCTTCTTAAATTTAAATTACATATTTTTTTATTATTATTGTTTTCATATTATTATTATTATTCTTAAGAGTTTGGTCAATGTTTTAAAAGAATCGCAGAGCGGAAAATTTATATTAGATTACGAAAACAAAAATAAAAATTCGGAGACTGAGTATAAGAATTCTCTTATAAAAATAAATGTTTAAGAAGTTATCTTCAATCAAACTCATGATTTTCACTTATTAGTAAAATAAATTGTGTGGATTTATCCGCAGTTCACGATGGCTAAAATCAATAAAATTGTCTTTCTATTTGATTATTACACTTTTTTAATTTCGCATGACTCGAGCTAGTGCGTACCCAAACTTTTCTTTATAATAGGTAAGGGTTAACAAAATGTATAATAAAGTTTTACATTTGGATTTGTGTCGAATATTATATGTTTAGACTGAAGTAAATTTCGATCTTTTGTACACAGGAACACATCTGATGTTGTTTTCTGCACGGGAAGCGTTTAAAACGAAAATTTTGACTTATTACGAGAAAACATCAGCAGTGAAGTATGCAGACAACAATTGCCTAAGGCAAAGGAAACTAAAAATGCAGGTTTATGTTAATACTTTATATTTTTTATATTAGTCAAAACTAATGATAATATTGTTCTTACTAGATTCTCAAGACAATTTTATCACAATTCTGTTCTGCTTGCTTTAAGAATAAAAATGGTAAAAATACAAAGAAAGCAACAATTGCTGATTCACAGGAAAGGTTCGTTCTGCGTTTGACAACAATCGACAACTATCAAAGGAAAATTGAAGATATAGTCAACGAATACTATTCCGCAGAACTTACGATGCAGTCATTCCTTATTCCTGAGGGAGACAAAGCAGACGTTAGGGGATTCTTCGTACATTTCGATACAAATTTACTTAAATTTGAATGCTTTATTCAAAGCTTAGATATTTGTTCTAAAGTCTTTCATATTGTGTCTGTAAAATAACCAATAGCTTGCGAGCAGTCAAAAGTATTTTTTTTTTCGAATTGACACAAAATTTGATTGCAAATCATCCAATATTACATTAGTAATTAACTATTTGAATAATTATTAACATAAGTATACATATATATCCAACTCTGTTAGTAAGACACTTTTTTAAAGTTAGTGCTTTACTTACTTGTATGCAAATTTTTTGTAATCAGACTTTTTTCCTCTTTTTTTATTTTTTGTTTTGTTTTTATTTGTTCCTATTTTTAATATAGAAAAAGTGCACAAGGATGGATGGTAACAGCCGATACAACTTTGAACACTTCTGTTTCCATTGAGCCTAGAGCGGTGCCAAAGACATACATTCTTAATATACATAATTATACGTATATAATATATGTATAATAATATATACATAATATATATATATATATATAATATCTAATATGTAATGATACAACATTTATCTTTTAAAAATGTAAAAATTCGTAAAAAATGTAAATAAAAAATGAATTGAAAGAAGATAATTCTTACATTTTTACAATATTAGCTTTAACTCGTATCATATACGAATTCGGGCATAAATCAAATTTAAAATTCTTGGGAAGGAAGCATTTTCGGATCAATTCAATTCCTGTTATCCACTAAATCAATCTCACTCTCAGCTCATATCAAGTACGGTTCGGATTAAAAGCATAACGGATGCTAAAATTAAGAATTAAAAAATCTGTACTTACCGCACTGACACCGCTGCGGAACTGTATAAGTACGGAACACTTCTTATTTTGATTGTATGTAATTTCCAGTTAGTCACCTGTAACTGTCTATATTTGTATCCATTATGGTAGTTTGCCATTCTCTACAATATTTGATAAAAACGAACAATTAACCTCGCCCCTTTAGGTATCTCCCGCACAAAGACTGTTACTTATTCTTATTTCCATATCCTCCAATCAATTGTAACCCATTCGTCAAAATTTGTATTTACCCTTAGCTTGGTGATCTAAGTTCTGAGAAAAAAATGGGCGATCATTATATATATATATAATAATCAATTCAGTGCGTGAAGTTTCTTAAATTGTCATCAATTATGTTGCATAGTACTATTGGGAAAAGTATGAAAGATCGGGGGAATGACCACGCCTTCTATGGTACTCGTATCTCACATGCAACTTACTTTATCTAATTTATATGTTCATTATAACTGAGCTCATATCAGGCCTTTTTTTATTGTGCTTTAATTTCAACTGTTCTTTACAGCAACACAAAAGGATGTTGGCATAACATTGCAGTTCATTTTCGTTCTCGGGACTAATGTACTAAATTTGACCTAATTCATTACAACTGCTTGAGAGATATGATGATAAGAATATGTGGGTAAAATCGGTTTTCTATCTGGGAGATATCAGAAGAGATGTGGTTATTTGGACGATTATTTAGAAATATTATTATGAAATAATACAGTAACAAAACTTAGCTTGCTGAGTCTACGAATTACAAGTAACAAAAGTTATTAATTTTTAAATTCGTTCAATTTACATAGAGTTATCACAACATATACATAGTCCTGCCATATGTTCTGTTACAAATATGTATAAAACGCGATACAAAAAAAAAAAAACAATATTCATATTGTATTCAATGTGAATTTTCCATGTTAAACGTCTAACTAAGTGAATGCCAAGATATTTTACGTGAGAGTGTTGAGGCACTACTTGATTATTTATTGAAATAGGCGGGCATGTTTCCTTTTGTAAAGTAAAAGTCACATGCACACATTTTTGTTCGTTAACCCTTATTCTCCACAGTTTTAACCATTTTTCTAGCTGGGAAATTTGTTCCTGTAGGTATTTGGAAGCTTCGTGGGGGTTATCAGGGGTACTCATATAAGCGGTGTCATCAGCAAAGGTGGAGATGTGGGAATGAATGCTTATCGGCATGTCTGAGGTATACACCAGATATAAAAGGGGTCCCAATATACTACCCTGGGGCACACCTGCTGCAATTGGCTGTGCATCACTAACAAAATCACCTTCTTGGACAACAAATTTTCGACCGATAATATAACTTTCCAACAGCTTTTCAATGTTAATTGGAATCTTTTGTTTCAACTTATATATAAGTCCTTCATGCCAAACTTTGTCGAACGTTTGCGAAACGTCGATAAAGAGAGAAGAGCAGTATTTCTTCTCCTCGAAAGCCGTTCTTATGACTTGTACAAGTCTGTGGGTTTGTTCTATAGTGCCATGTTTCTTTCTAAAGCCAAATTGATGGTCAGGGATGCTTTTGTTTGCATTCAATATTGGTGTTAACTTCGACATTAGCAGTCTTTCAAAAACTTTCGATACAGTTGGTAATAGACTTATGGGTCTATATGATTCCGGTTTTGTGTGACCTTTCCGGGTTTATGTATCATTTTAACAAGAGCAACCTTCCACTCTTCAGGGTAATACTCAAGACGTATAATAGCATTAAAAATTAATAAGAGAATCCTCATGGCTACGCGGGGAAGCTCAATAAACATCTTAGTACTTATTTTGTCTATACCGGAAGCTTTCCTCGAATTCAGGCCGTAAATGGTATTCTGGATTTCTCGAATTTCAAAATGTAGTGGTTGTGGTGGTACTTCAACAGCAGGTGGTAAGTCGGTCGCGTTACTAGACAAGTTCGGACTAAATACAGATCTCAAGTGGTCAGCAAACAGGTTAACCTTTTCAACATCATCTCTCGCCCAACCACCAGTGGAGTTCCGTAAAGGTGGTTTAAATAAAACTGGCCGTTTAAGCTTTCTAGTACCACGCCACAATGAATAATTGGATTCTGGTGTGGTGTCAAGTCCTTCCAAATATTGTGTAAGAGATGTCGTTCTTTGTGATACCAGTAGTACTCTAAGCCGTTTGGTGCAGTCCTTAGGTTTTGTCTTATTCTGGGGGATCTGTGCTGTTGCCACTCTCTTCGAGCTCTTCTCTTTTCAGAAACCAGCCTTTCCACATCTACAGAAAATACTCTATTGTAACCCATATGCTGTTGGCAGGAAGTTGCAAAATGAGCAGCTTGTATGGCGTCTCTATTAAAGTTGGAGATAGAAGTATCTATATCGTTTGGTGTTATTAGACGTGTCTTATCGCTGCAATGGGAGCTAAGGTACTTTTTATATTTTAACCAGTTAACACGTTTACTAGTCAGCATATTTGTCATGGGATCTACTATGTTATGAGGATTGGAAATTGTCACAATAGTAGGCGAGTGATCGGATGACAAATCCAGTGAAGCTTCGACTTGGAACCAATCTCTTGGCATATTTTTGGTCACTCCAAAGTCTATAACGTCTGGAACTTTTTTCCTGTCAGTAGGCCAATAGGTTGGTTGTCCACTCGAAACTACGTCCAGCCCCATTCTAGAAATTGCGTCAAACAACACTCGACCTCTGGGTGAAATAAGTCGGGATCCCCAAAAGGTATGTTTGGCGTTGTAGTCACCAGCTGCCAGGAAACGAGGTCCTAGGGATTCGTAGAAACTGCGATATTGCTGCTCTGTAATCGAAAAACTTGGAGGCGAGTAAACCGATGATATTACAAGATTATTGTGGGGGCTCTCAATGCAGATGTTCGTTGCCTGAAGATAATCTTCACACGTATCACACAACAAATGATGTTTAAGTCGTGACTTAATTAGAATAGCTGAACCTCCGCATGCTCTACCTCGTGGGTCCTTGCAATCATACAGCGTATAACCAGAAATTTTGAAAGGACTTCTTGATGTCAGATGAGTCTCAGATACTAGTAAAATATCAATTTGCTTTTCTGCAAAAAAAAATTCAATTTCGTTTTTATGTTGGCGGATGCCGTTTGTGTTCCAGTAGCAGATCTTCAAAGTGTTAATCGGTTACCAATCATCGCTTGTAACAAAGTAAACCGCATTCTCATCATATCCTGCATCAGACTGGTCATGTTGTTCATGAAACCATTCTTTGACTGCACCAGCTTATCAATTGTAGATTCAAGCCGACTAAAATTAAAATCAGGGATGTCATTAGATGGAGAGTGAATGTTGTTATTCTTAACGGCATCAGCATATGATACTTGGCTGACGGTTGTTTGGGATACTTGAGCAGAATTACTATAATGAGTAGCAGTCATTGGAGGAAAATTTACGGATTTAAAATTAGCAGTCTAAGTAGGAACCGTGCCAGTTTTCTGAATCATGGATTGTTTGACAAACGAGTATACTGGGCACCCTCTATAATTTGCTGTGTGATTACCTCCACAGTTACTGCATTTCTTTAACGTCGTGTCACTTTTGGGTTTATCGCATTTCTCAGTTAGGTGTAGATAACCACATACTACGCACACCGCTGGAAGCTTACAATACGACTTGGTGTGTCCATATTCCTGGCAATTAAGGCACTGAACCGGTCCTGATCGTTTGTGGGGTTCTTCGATGGTTATCCTTCGATGCAATATGTACCTTAAATTGTATATGGGATGTGTTTCATTTTTCTTCAGCTTAATGTCGGCAGGTTCGAGTTCCACACGAAACAGGGGTTGTGGAGTCCTTTCTCTGTTTCTTATATTAGAAACGCTTTTAACTTTGAAACCCTGGCTTTTGAGACCAGTTTTCACTTCCTCTGGTTCTACGCTGGCGTCAATGCCTTTAACAACAATTTGTAGTCCTTTTCCATTTTTTAGCTGGTAGGTGTAGAAATTCTTCTTACTATTTTCGAATTCTGAAACGATTTTACGATAGTCGTTTTCAGTGTTGACCTGGACCTTTGTTTCGTCAATATTTCCCCGTTTAAGAGAAGAGACATAAAAAGAATTCTCCCCTATTGCTGAAATTAATGTTTTTATTAAAACATTCGAGTTTTTTTCTCGAAGATAAATTGGTGGCGGTTTAGCAACTCTGGTGGAGGTGGTGGTCTCATCTGTTTTTTCCTGGAGCAATGCAAAGCGGTTTTGGCGTGACGTCTCTTCCTCTCTGGTAATTTTAGGGGCCGACGAAATTTTCGAAGACTTTGGGCTTCGTCCCCGTTTTTGCGCGGTAATATACCTGTCCATTCCCGACTGTACTTTTGGTTTTTGACTGTGGCTATCACTTTTTTCAGCTAAATTTTTGTCTATATTTTTCTTCGTCACACTCACCGCACTTGAGAGAGATGATCGTGATGATGATGGATCATCCGTATTTTTTCCAGTGTTCGAAAAAAGATTTCCGGATAAGGTTGAGCTTATTTAAATTCGGAGCACTAGCACTTAAGCTTAGATTAGAGACAATACTCGGTTTCGTAGTTAAAAAATTTCGATTTAATTCGGGGTTAGTTAATTTTTCATTGCTGACACTTGGATGTGTTACTATGTAGTAATCATTTCTATTAATGGGTCTATTCCCATTGTTGGGAGAAATGTTTCTACTCATTCACTTTTCCTTTTTTCTGTTTATATATTTATTTGTTATTTTAAAAGACCACACCGACTTAGTGTATATTGTTTATGCACTATGTAATATGTAATGGGTAATAGGTTATAGGTACTATGTACTAGGTACTAGGTATTAGGTAGTAGGTACTAGGTTCTAGGTACTAGGTAATATGTACTAGGTTCTAGGTTCTAGGTACTAGGTAATAGGTACTAAGTACTATGTACTCGCAAATACGTCTAGCCACTTCGAGAACACTCAGGCGAATGTCTTCACATTGAAGCCAAGCTGACACAAATGAAACTGAAACTATTCGAAATACATTGGCTTATTGGCAGAAACTCACGTTTGAAGTTGGATTGCAAACTTCTACTTTACAATGCGCTCCTGAAACCAATATGGTGTTACGCTATACAGTTATGGGGAACTGCATGTTCTTCTCACATTGAAAAAATTCAAAGAAGACAAAACAAAATTTTACGTATTATTACAGCTGCACCCTGGTACATTAAAAACTCACACATTCACAGGGATCTCAACGTTCTATCGGTCAAAGCAGAAATTGATAAATATTGTGAAAAGTACCTGGCTAAGCTCCAACACCATCCAAATCCCTTGGCTCGTAACATATTGGAACACGGTGGCCACACTCGCCTAAAAAATTGGGATACTGCAGCCCTCATCGATACACGAATTTCATAATTTTTTCCATACAAATAATCACTGTGATAACTGAATTTATTCCTGACGTTGGTCGGGCGTAAAAAATAATGCTTATTTAGAATTAAGATTCGAAAACTTATTGTTAGTTCAATTTTGAATTGAAGATCCAATAAATAAAAAAAACAAAAAAAAAAAAAAATATTGTATTCAAAATTATTTCATTTATTAGAAGACAATATTGGTTATTAAAAAAAATTGTATTCACTCGAAATGGCCACCTTTTGCTTTAACACAAGCTTTCAAACGGTGTGGCCATTGGGCATAGCCGCACGCATGATTTCCTTGGTGATCGAGGACGTTGCTCTGGTTAATGCTGTTTTAAGGCTTCCCAAATTTCTGTGGGGAGTCTTGTAAGCCATATTCTCCAATTCTGATCACAAAGCATAATCAAGTGGATTGAAATCTGGACTCCCTGATGGCCAATCTTCTGCTGCTATAAAGCCAGGAATATTGACTCTGAGCCACTCCTGCGTGGTTTTAGCTTTGTGCGCAGGAGCAGAGTCCTGTTGGAAGATCCATCTACGTCCATTGAAAAGGGTATTGGTCAAACCCTTTACAACACCCTCTAACACATCTTTTTGGTAAACCTTTGCACCAGTTTTTACGCCCTTTTCACAGAAATGGAGGGATGTGACACCATGGTGGGAGACCCCAAACAACCCCCCCCAAACCATTGCGGAAGAGGGATGATGGCCACGTTGAACCCTTGGAACAACTTTTTTCGCTTCCTTAGATGAAGTGGCATAAATCTTGTCATTTTGTTTGTTGAAATCTTCTTCCACGGTAAAAATTTTCTCATCCGTAAACAGAATGTTTTCATGGCCATTGTCCGCGTGCCACTGCAAAAGTCACTTGCATCTTTCCAGCCTAATTTTTTTTTAGCTGAGGAGTTAGAAGATGCCCCATAGACCGACAATAGGCTTTCATATGCAGATCATCCCGAATCAGCCTAGACATGGATCTGATTGATATATCCAATTCCTTGGACATGATTTTCTGCTTTCTAAGGGCGAATTCTTTCACGCACTGCCTTTACTATCGCACTCGTACGGACAACGCGCGGGCGACCACTTTTTGGCCTGTCTTCTACTCCAGACAATTCGCCGAAGCGAGCAATAGCACGATAAACGAACATTCTTGATATTCCGAGTGGTTTTAGCAACTCGAAAATTTGGCCAGCACTCTTTCCGCACTTATGCAACGCTATTACGCCGACTCGATTCTCTTTAACGCCCCACTCCATGTTAATAGATTGCAAACTGAAACCAAACTGACTAGTATTCTTCACTAATCAGTGCATGTGTTCTGAAAAAAAAGTTAACGGTTCTACTCCCGCAAGAAATTTTGAACAATAAGCGCTGTAAATTGTGTAACAGAACATATGGCTGGACTAGGTACATGTAGTCAGTCACATGCAATCCATTTTTATTCTTATACCTTGATTTGACAAACTCTTAATATGTGTTAAACGATACAGATTTAATCGGCGATTTATGTGGGAAATACTAGAAGGGGTATGTTTAATCAGTCGTTTTTTTTTCTCTTTTCGTTTTACAAGATATTATAGTCCAATAAATGGACAAGAGTTTAGGTCTACAAATCAGGAGCTACAGGGCAAAATTTTAATTCGAGAAAATCGTTCAATTTTTACGGGAGATATCTGAGAAGATGGGTCCATTTTTACACTTATAATTCCCAACTATGATCTGGCAAAATATTAGAACTTTATAGAACTGTAGGAAGTTCTATAAAAATGTTCAGCACTCTGCGTGTCTCTCAAAGATACTTGGATATCTGCGTGAATAATAATTTTAATAGTGTGCAGAAAGAAGCGTTTATACCAATTTGGCTGTGAAGCCAGAAGACAACTTCAAAATTGAAAATGAATGTGTCTGAGCAGTCTGTAGCAGTAACATTCAGTTCAACCACCCACAAAAATTAAATGAGAACAACGATCT
>JAHXMU010000027.1:1580347-1601386 GCA_019455685.1 Philornis downsi | reverse complement strand
TCTTGTTGACACGTTGTTTTTCCCAAAAATGTCGCGTAACCTTCTTATCGTCACAGTGATCTATGATTGATTTAGATAAAATGTTTTAACGATTAAAATACGTTGGTTTATCTAATATTTTTCCATAATTAATTTGCCACGCCTCTATTTTACGGCTTCCAAATATGAACTGTCAAGACTAATGTTTGTCGAAATGGCGGCAAAACAAAGTAGTATGCCTTCCCGACGGACACCCTGTATTAAACCAAAAGTTTGTAATATTTTAATTCGATATAAATAAGCAATGTCAATGAATAGTGGGACTAAAGTTTGTTACCAGTGTTGCCAGAAGTAATGATATATTTTCTTAAGTGCTATTTGTGAGGGATAGGATGATATGGCGGACAAGTCGTGGTATGACGGCTAGAATATGCGACTATCATGCACATGTGGGTTCGAACCGCGATACAAACGCCTAGGACGGCTATGGCGTTTATCCCGATGTGACTGACGAACACTTCAATTAGTCGATTTGACAAGTGCATTAAATTCATCTTAAATTGAAGTCCGGTGTTGGATGATCATCGGCTGTTAAAGTTAAAGTTCGAATTGATTCATCACGCACCTCATTCGCCAGATTTAGCTCCCTCTGATTATTTTCTATTTCCAAAAGGTATTTTCCAACAACGAAGAGGTGGAGTCCGCAGTAGATGACTATTTTAAGGAGTCTGGACAGGGGTCTTACTATAGACAGGGTGTAGAAACTATTGAACATCGCTGGAAAAAGTATGTCGAAATAAAAGGAGATTATGGTGAAAAATAATAAACAAAATTTCGCAACTTTTTTGTGTCTTCTTTTTTAGTCGGCTAGTTTTGCGATCGCCCTCAGTGATCACAACTAAACACGACTTAAGTGGACTTAGGACAATGCCGATTTTATCCATTGTACTTGTCCAATCCACATTCCAAAATTCGATGTGGTTCACAAATTATACCAATTTTTCAAAACACGATTTTTTTAATATTGTTCATATCATTATATTTCTTATATTTCGAAAGATTATGCGTTCACCTTAAAATTCTGAACATCCACTTGTTATCAATTTAAACTGGCCAATATTTTTTTATAAATATTTGATACTGTGTTTGCTTTTTAATATGTAACAGCAGGTATTGTTTTATTATTATTTTTTACAGCTAAAATAAACAAAATCAGAGAAAGAATTCATCGGAAAAAGTATTGAATATTAAATACTATTGGGGAAAAAATTACCTTACAACACATAAAAATTATTAGTAACTAATGAGATATACGTTACACACAAGGTCGAGATATATACCAAGACACACATCCCCCGAAAGTAGTGTTGACATTGATTTACCTAATTTGGATGTTTCTTCTTCGGCAGTTTTGTTCCATTTCTCCATAATACATTTTTTAGCATTTGTTTTGATGTTATGGCATGCTCGTTGATATTACGCTCCAGTAAACCCCACATATCATGACATATTTGATTTGATTTCGGGTCAGGTGACTGACGAGGGGAATTCATTTCATATTTAGTGTAACCACAACATCACATTTTGCGCCATATGCTTAGGGCCATTATCCAGCTGGAACTAAGAGTCACATCCCACCAATTTTGTTTTAACATGTTTTAAAATTCTCAATCAGCTGGAAGGAGCAAAGGTTTCTTTATTTAGTGCTGTTCCATTTTTCTATCAAACAATTTTTTTTCATTGCAAAATTTGCTTTCGTCTGAAAATAAGACTCTGTCCCAAAATTGTAGAGTCATTTTTTATGTCTTCGTGAACAAAATCCAAGGGTTTCTTTCTGTTGAATTAACTTTTTGTAATATACGCTTATCTCTTCTGTCAGTGATGCAAAAATAATTTGTTTCTCCCTCTCGGTAAGTCTACGAAGGCCGATCTGACGTATTGATGGTGCCAGTAATTTGAAAAAAATATTTTGGTGAAAAGTGGTAAACCTATAAAACACATGTTTTAATTTTCAAGCACCCACGTTTAGTACTTTTATTTGAATCATCAAAAGTAAACGATCTCAGCGAATTTGTGAACATGAAAGAATTGGCTACCGTTATGTAATTCAATATTTCGATTTGAAAGGTCTCAGCTCAACTAACATCATAGCCGCGCTAGATTCTGCTCTGGAGGAATCTGTTCCTTTGTGTACGACTGTACAATATTGGGTAGCAGACGTACGGTTTAGACTAGGCCGTACGAGCTGCCAAGACAAACAACACAGTGGTTTTTATTTCATTTGTTTGCCTGTAATTACTATATATGTATGTGTGTCTATATACGAGTATATCTACCGGAGAAAATGTATGGTCATCGATAGTTTGTGAAGCTTTGTTTTCTTTGTGTAGTTCATTGTGTTTTTTAGTGTCCGGGTCAAAGGCTACAATGGTGAGTTTGTATCTATAACGCGGAGGGGTAGCCAGAACCCATTTTAGTACCTTGGTGCTGTATAATATATGGTGCTTCAAAAAACCCTCATAACGTTCTAGCACCTCAATAGACTCACAGCAATTTGTAGTTCTATTCCATTAGTTATAACTCTGGCTCACAGATAATACGTGTTTCTGTTGAACTACAAGAAATGTTCAGCATATGAAATCTATTTTCGTTTTCGATTATTTACTATTGTATAGTAAACTTTTTGTATTTTGATCACGGTTCCCTTTCTCTATGCATAAGAAAGTGCTTATAAACCGAGATGAATATGATTTGTTGTTCATCCGAGAGAACTAGCGGTGCGATTATTTCATGATACGAATGGATAAAAGTAAACTCGTAAAATGTAAAGTATTTTTAACTTTATAATTGTAATCACCTGATACCTTAAGTAAGACAGCTGACCGTGTGAAACTAAATCTTAGGCCCGAGTAACCGAACCAAAGAAACTAAAACAAGAAATTACGGTTCCCAGCTTCGTAATCAATTTCCAAAGTCTCTTATCCTTTTGGTATAGTCCGTCTTATACCAAAGTTTCTTTTGGGCACAATTTAATTTAATCCATCGTCATTAAAACTAATTTGTGTTACTAATTTGGTCGTGTCTACATAAGATTGTAATCACATTAGGGTTGAACAGAGAACATGACTTTGGAACAGTGTCGTCACTTTAAATCCAGCGAAAGGACTTTGTACATCTGTATACACGGGGGAATTCACATTTATTCTATAACGGAGAGGGGGTTGTTTGCAAATTGAATTATTTTCGGATTTTCCAGCGTGGTATTTGGATGTGTGCTGCTAATTCTATTATTCAAATATGTTTGCCATCAGTTTATTTAATCAGCTGTTAAATGACATTAACCTGCATTTACCAAACATCGGTTGTACGACTTCACAACGTTGTTTCTTGACTTTGTGGATTCGTTCCACCCTCAATTCCAACACCCATCATAGCGTTGTCTAGTGCCTGCATGTGTGTACTGGCATGCATACATACATACATACAAAGGTGTGATTGGTGGTTGGTATTAACAACTTATATGTTGAGAATTTAAAGAGAACTTGTTTTAACGAACTCACGTTTCCGCAATTTACACGCATCGCAACTTTCCTCACATTTGCAAGTAAATATTGAAAAGACGTGTGTTGGATCCGGATCTGTTCAACATTATAGATTCCAACCGTTTCTGCAGCAGACACTATTGATGCCGCCACAGACGAGAACGCGAATGCAAAAGTAAAATTAAAACTTTCCAAATTGGATAAAGAATTCAAAGTTACTAGTAAAGCGCATACCTACACAAATTCACATTTGATAACGTGGAACATATATATATATATATATATGAGTCATTCCATATCAAACCAGGTATATCATTTGATATTATCAAAAGCGTAACACCCAGGGAAAAGCGTCTCAAGTACCAAATATCTCTTGATCAAACGTGTTTCATGCCGTTTTAAGTCAATTGATTTTATCTATATATTTTTAAATTCATATCTTTCTGCCAGTCGTACTGATTTTAGTCAAGTTTGGCACACGTTGTGCACCCTTCACGCCTTTTCTTATACCACCCATACAAATTGACCGATTTATCGAACTTTAATTTTTCCGTTGTAATTCTTAATTCGTTGACTTGAGTTACTAAACATTGTAAGTTATATATCATTAAAAAGTTTCTTAAAATTTAAAAAATGCAATTTTTTTTTGCGAATGGAAAACCGAGAGTATTTTTTAAAAAATTTAGCAGCTCACCACATCCATTCCGACACCCCTCATAGTTTCTCACCAAAGCAAAATGATGTGGTTGAAGGCTACATACGTGTGCCTCAGTCAGATCAATTGACTGAAATTTTTACACTGGTTCAACCTTAGAATTTGTTCACCACTTTTTACCGAATACTTATTTTAGCTCGAAATGTGCACAATCTAATATGTGGACCCTCTTCCATGTAGATAGGATGCAAATCGTTTGATACAAGGTGAATTGTAAAGCGATGAAAGAGAAGTTCTCAATTTTACTGGTACACACGATAACTCTATAAAACTAATCCAAACGAAAATTTTCCAAGCCCACGTTTTACCAAATTTTAAACTGTGATTTAAAGCTTTTATACCTTCATTTCAAGGAATAAAAGCATATATGTTGTGATACCGCAAAAATATAACACCCAGAAAAAATATAACACCACTTTTGACTAAATGTGTTACATGACTTTTTAAGTAGATTGACGTCTATTTGTCCGAATGCTGGTTCATTGGTATGATAACTGCTGTGGATATTTAGAAAACGTTTTCTTGGCGCATCCTGATATTTTCCATGATCGTAGTCGAGGGATGAACATGGACTATATCGACCAACATCCTATGGCGCTTCCCACACAAATTGGCCAATTTTCCCAAAATGTATTAAGGTAGGATAGTGTCTTTGAATAAAAATGGGCCGCATTGCCGCACTCCTTCTTCCCATACAAATTGACAGATTTTCCGCAATTATTTTTTTTTTCACTGTAACTCCTATCTCGTAGTCAGTAACAATTTAAATTCATGTTCTGTGTATTGCTTTATGGTGGCTGGCAAATTTGGGAAAAAGCGACCAGGCAACCATGCTCTTATGGTATCTCCAATACAAATGACTGATTTAACCCTTACATTTGTAGTAGCTCCATACCTTTTTATGATGTTGCACTGAATTCGGCCAATTTTGAAGCACGTCATTCGTTTGATAAATTTAGTTTCGAGAAATAAAATGATTTGCAGTACCATATTCATGCTAGCCATCGTACATGTTAAAACTACGAATTGCTATTCTCGTAGTCCTGATGTAAATTGCAGGGTTCAGGACTGAAATTTGTGGTCTAAATATAAACATATTAGTGTCTCCAATACAAAGTAACAGATTTGAATCCGTAGGGCCGATTGACGTAATATTTTTTGAAACATATCGTAAATTGCATTGAATTGAATTGGAATTGGGTGACTTAAATATGCCCACAATAGTGTCTCCAATAAGAAGTGATAGATTTGAATCCATAGGGTCGATTGACATAACAAATTTTTTTTTAACATATCGTAGATTGCTAATTTGTGATAATCTTCTTACTCAGTCATTTAACATAGAAATGCCGTTTTAAGCATTTTTTTCGTGTAAGCTAATGAAGACATCTCTAGCTTGCTAGAAGTCTTAGTAGTTTTGGCAAACATATAATATTTGACTTTAATGAGGGACGGTGTTGGGTGGGATAGTGAAAATCAACTTAGACTCACAACATTCGTTATGCTCTATAGAATAACTGAACTAAACTGATATTTTACATTAATCAATTTGTATGTGAGATATCGGAAAAGACGAGTTTAACTTATTCAGTTGCAGCCTTTGACTAACATCTTAAAGAATGTGCTAAATATAATAATATTGCGGATTGGGGCTTACCAAATGCAGGACAACAAAGTATTTCGCTACCATTGGTATATTAAGCGATACAAAAATATAAGCATTAACCAAAGTTTGCATGATTCGGTCACACTAATTTCACCTTGTGTGAGGAAATATTATTTCTGTCGAATCCGCCATTTTGCATCGGAAGTGCCATGGTTAGTTCGTCCAGTTGCAGTCCTAAGCTTTAGATTAATAAAGATATCCATATGTGTTGAGTAGTGTCCGGATTTCAAAAGCTGTAAAAACAAGATTTTTGTGTCTTTTATCTTTGGGTACCAGCTATCGCAATTTGTATTATTGGTGAAAAATATTATGCCTGAAAACCAACTTTAAATTTATCACGCACATCTGACTTTTGTCGAATCCATCATAAAGTGTGGGAAGTATTAGAAGAGGCGTGGCGATTCTGCCTACTTTAAATTTAAATCACGACTTGAAAAACGAATTTTTACTAATGATGTCAGGATGTAATTCGTCTCTTTCAGTACTTAACAAATCAACCGATTTGGCATTTAGTGGATCATACGAACGCATAACTCACATGTTACAATTAGTGTTCTTTATTTTGTCATCGAGCTATCATCTAAAGACATTCCTGCTGCGTTCTTAACACTCACGTCTACTAGATGGTAAGAAAATTGAAATAAAGAAAACATTTTAGCAGTATTTATTAATCCCATACAATAAATCGAAACCAAATACAAAAATTTCAATCAGTTGAACTGGCTTATAAATACCTTTACCTTGTTTTCTTTTAGCGAAATTTTACGATTAATTTTCGTGATCTGTATATAAACGCAGTAATCCTCAATAATTTAGATTTTAATGAATCATCAGAATCACAAATTATTATATATTCAATAAAATAATATGATTGATCTACATTAGGCTAATGTAATCTTTGAATTCTAAATTGTAGGCGGCGAAATTGATGTTGGTCGAATCTGCCATTATGTGGGAAATATCACAATAGAAGGTTCATCCGGTTTATTCAATCCGCCATATTGTATTTAAGATATCAGGACTAGCTAATACAGTTTCAGTAGTAAGTTAAAATTGCAGTGTGCAAAAGTTGCTATTAAAATAATATTTATGACTTTGTGGTCGTTTGTAGTGGGTGGTTTCTGAAATGGATGTGGCGAAATACCGTATTCATTAGGCTCTTCAAAATATAACGAATGGATTAATTTTGGATGAATAGGGCTTATCAAATCGAAATTATAGGCGAGAAAGTAAATCTTATAAAGTCCGCAATGGAAGCATCAAATTCAGTTCTAAGTGAGGATCTGGGAAAAAGTTAGTGTAAAAGGGTTATGTTTTAGGGTGTCAGGTAGTTTATAGGAGGACATTGCAATCTCTCACCCTCGTCATTTCAAGCGACTGTAATCTCAAGGCGGAAAAATGACTTCAGAACTTAATGTAACTAATGTCACAACTTTAACAACTCTGCGAAATATTGCAATCGGTCTTCAAAAGGCGACGCAATTTATGCAGTGGTAAAAATGTACATATTTGTGAATAGTCTGACTAATCTTTAATCGGAAGTGCTTAACATTACCATTAATGCTCCATATGGCACACCACACAGAGGACACCACACCCGCAGGCGATAAGAGCGGACCAGCAATTGTTTAAGGAGTTTTTTTCTATTATCCGTTACGTCTTAGCGTTTTATATCTTAAACAGTTTATGACATTTTCAAAAGGGCTTTTATTAATATGTTGTTCTTACAAAAGTCGTAAAGTGTAGCAGGCTATGCGTGTGGCATCAATACGGTTCAATATAACCCTGTAGGAGAAACCATGACCCTTATTGTCTTATCAAACATGTTTAACTCTAAACATACTGCGGGCGGCAAACAACAATTAGACAAAAACATTTCCTTTTAATGAGCAACTACAATTATAATGAATATAAGCACTAGACCTAGAGCTAGATGATCGATCGTACGATGAAACTGAAGCGGGTTTCGCTACTTTCTGCACGAGAGACAGTTCTATGGGACGCATCAATTTTCTCTATGGCTGGTTTATGATTTGACTTCTGCTGCTGCTCCTTGCTGATTCATCTTCCACCATCGGATGTTGGGATCTTTTGACGTTAAGGCGGGCTGTTCTTATATGTTTATTGCTCACATCTTCATCTGGTGTTTCTTGAATTACTCTACGGCGTGTTCGCTTAACTGCCGTTTCATGTTCTTCCACAGTAGCTTCGGTAACCTCTGTTGTTTTTTCTGTTACTTTTTGTTCTTTAGACGGAATTGCTGCCTTTGCATATTCTTCGCTTTCTTAACCATCTCTAGTTTGTGATGTCGACTTCTCTTCCCTCCTTAAATTTTCTTCATCTTTGATTATTGAGTCATCGACTATTTTGCAAAAATCAATACTAATTTCAGATTGTTTAGATTTTCCTACATTACGAGCCTTTCGGCAGCCACTTCTCTAGGAGAGCTCACCCTTAGCTTTACTTCGTTCATCTGATTTTGGAGGAATTTGTGTCACTGAAGTATTTTCAGTTATTTCCTCAATTACTTCTTGAGTTTTTTCTTCAGAACCGCCATCTGCCTCCACACACACGTTGATTTTATCCAGTTGATACAATGCATCGGTTTCTAAATGGGCTTTACGGCTACTCGCTTTACGTGTTTCTATAGCACCACTTTCATCAGTAGCCTCCTGGATTCCCTTGCGACGAGAGCTTTCCTGATCAAGTTCATGACGTTCTATAGCTTTCTGAGAGATAACTCCGAAATCAACTTCATTGTTATCAGCCATATTTTCATTTTCTGCACTGTTTTCTTTTCTAACACCTGAACTTCGGTATTGTCGCTAGTTTCGGTATTCCGCATTTTCTTTCTCTTCTATTTTACCTACAACCTCAACGTTCTCCAATTTAAGACTACCACCTCTTAGCGAATGCTGCAAATTGGTTCCATCATGTACGGTATTTGTAACTGCCTCAGTTACTTTATTCGATGAATCATTGATGCTTTTTGGTTCACACCATTTGCCAATCAAGAATCCTATCGAATAACGATGAAAACAGCACCCACTTTTTGATGTATCTTTGGCCCAGTATAGTCCATTCTGCTTTGTAATTCTCTTCCGTTACCTGCAGATGCTGTATTATTCTCCCAGCTTCTCCTTTTATATTCGTTTTCAAATGGTAGAGTTTCTCCACGTCGGACAGCATATCGTTTTCATCTATTATGTTTACAATCAATCCGTTAAAAGCTCGTCATTCATCAAAATTCCCATTAAATATTGGAATTTTTATTTTCTCGAGTTTCACGGCTGCGCAATTTCTTTTGCAGTTCGCTCGTTCATTTTGACAACCCATTTCTTCGAGTATGTCATAAGTCTCGTGCCTGGCTTTCACATGAGTATCTCCAATGACATCGTCAAGAATGCGTTCACAATAATAGCCTTGTGGGATGGTGCGCTATCGTGGCGCAAAATCCGCGAGTCTTTTCCCACAAAGTAAAATTCCGCACTTCTGGCAAATTCCGAGTGCACAAGATCGGTACCCAACGTGTTTAATCGTTAAAACATTTTATCAAAATCAATCATAGATTACTGTGACGATGAGAAGGTTATGTGACGTTTTTGGGACAAACAACGTGCCAACAAGACGCACTATTTATCGTGTAGTGAATGATTTCGAAGAAAGAGGGTCTGTAACTGATAACGCCAAGCATGGACCACAACAACCACACAAGATCGGTTGAAAACATTACTACTGCTCAAGAGAGTGTTCAAAACAATCCGTTAACCTCAATTCGACGCCGTGCTTAGGAGCTTGGTTTTCAAAGAACAACTTTGGCCATAATTTTGCACAAAGATTTGCACTTGTTTCCATTTAAGATGTAGTTGACACAAGAGCTTCATCCACAAGACCATTTACGCCGCCGTACATATGCCAATAGGATGTTACAGCTCGCCAATGACAACTCTGATTTTCATGAAAAATCATAATGAGTGACGAAGCACATTTTTAATGGATATGTGAATAAACAGAATAGTCGGTTCTGGGCAATGGAAAACTCCTCAAATTATTCATCAGTCACCTTTACATGCATTAAAAGTGACAGTCTGGCATGCAATCTGGTCAAGAGGAATCATTTTACCTTACTTCTTTGAAACTGAAAACGGCGTAACGGTAACTGTCAATGGGGAGCGATATCGTGATATGATTGAAAACTTTTTAACGCCACACCTGCATGATTTAAGTTTGATTAACATGTGGTATCAAGAAGACGGCGCCACATCGTATACAGCCAGGATCACAATGGAATTACAGCGAAACCTCTTTCCACAACAAGTTATTTCAAGAAATGGTGATGTTGATTGGTCTCCACGGTCGCCTGGTTTGACTGCTCCGGACTTCTTTTTGTGGGGATATCCAGAAACGCTTGAGCAACTCAAACAAAATATTCGTGATGAAATTTATGAAATACCGCGTGAAATGTGTGAAAATGTAATAAAAATATGCTCAAAAGGGCTCGCATTTGTGAGGCTAACAGAGGCGGACATTTATCTGATGTATTCCATACATAATTGCCGACATTAAATAAAACATTTATCAATATAAGATCCAATGTCTTTCATTTAATCAAAAATTATAAACAAACAAAGTAGTATACCTTCCCGACGGACACCCTGTATTTATGTTTAATTTTAAAATATTTCGCAGCCATTTATCAAGAATATTTTTGGACAATATTTTAAACTTATTTCTCTAACTAAGAAGTGAACAATCTTTACAATTTTAACAGCACGTTCCTTTGAAATTCACAAACGAAATCATTCAAAATTTATTCCACAAAATGATTCCTAAATGTGAACAAAACAAAAAAAAAAATGCTGTACTGGGTTTATAAATGATAAATATATAGGCTGGTACATTTTGTTTTTTAAATTTCTTAATTGCAATAAATCTGTAAGAAAAAATAGGGGTTGTTTTTAAATCGGCATTTTGTATAATATTCGCTGCAATTCTGCAAAAGGCTATTTGAAGTCCCTCACAGGAAACAAAAAAGAAACGCTCTTTCGACTTCTTTAACAAACGCTTTGATAGCAAAATGCATTATTTACTCCGTTTATTTTTTCTCGAGTCATAACTACAGTCAAATGGAACAACTATTCCCAGTTTGACTGGATTATGACGGTATTGTATATTCCAGTTTGCATATCGCATCAATGTATAATGTATGTATACATAGGTAGTATAATGATGTAGTAAAGGATAACTCTCACTTGTATAAGTAATTAACATGAATCGGGCCGTTTTTATCAAACGTAGCAAATGTGTGCTTTGGTTATCCAGCTTTTTGAAATAAATTTAGTTCACGGTTCACAGCGCAAATAAACTCGGTGCAATTTCATACGGTTCGATCCAATATTTTGTTTCATTGTATTTGGAACAATAATTTGTTAAGAGCAAAGAGACGATTTTAGTATTTCAATATACTGCAACATACAAATTTTTGGCATATGCATTTTGTATATATAAAATCAGGGGCTATTATTTTCTCCTTAAACGGACCTAGAATGGAAGCACAATATAATAAATAGAAGAGTTGAATATTTTTGGCAAAAGTACGATATAGATATTAACAGTTAAGAAGGAGCAAAACCAGTACAAAAATTTTATTCAGGTGAACAGATTTACATATAAATTCACCGAATATCCTTTTTGTTGGTGCAAAAGTGTGTGGATTGCTAGAACGGACGTAGTGAATCTCTATATTCTTATCAATGCTCTGAACTACCGTATAATACTGCATTTACAGTTAAGTAAAGAACATAAATCCAGTAGTATGTGGATTTTCAGGTAAATTCAAAGCATTGGAATTAAATGATATTGACAAAAATTTTAGGTACTGTAATCTACGCATTAGGGCTTACAGAAGAAAAGTTGAATTTCTTCGAGGCGGTAAATGTGTAAATGGCACTGCGGCCCATTTGAATTTTTAGAACTCAGTTTACCACATGCATGCAATTTTGGATGAATTCAATGCAACTTCTTGAAAGATATGAACGTGAGCTAAGGGCCGGATTATTTGATCTATTTCTCTGAAATTTTGCCAGACTTTATAAAGCAATACGTTGGACAGGAATGTGCTTTGCTATAGTCTACGAGTTTTTAGACTAAGGGGGGATAAACTGAATTTCGGAAATCCTTTGTTTGTATGGGAGATGCAATAAGGTACTTGACAATATGGTCTATTTTCATTGTTGAACATTATCTTAGCTTGCCCGTAATGGGTATCAAATTTGTCTGAATTTAATGGAGGAAGAAGAAATGGACGCTGAAATATGTGGGTAAACCCGGTATGAGGAGCAATATGGTTAGCCGTTCGATTTTCTCAAATTTTATCAAAAATTATAGAGCATAATAATGGAAAAATTCGGGTCGATGCTAGAAGTTAGAGGGGAAATTTTCATTTTTGGAAAATCGTTTAACTCGTATAGGATATACCCAAATGCACCTAGCAAAGCTGCCAAGCGGACATTACTTAATCGATTTATGATTTCTTCCGAGTAGTACGTTTTTGCCGTATAGAATTATATATGCCTTCATTCCTTCCAGTGGAGTTCAAGTAACATTTTAACAACACAGAATCTTAACCGTGAAATTGGTTTGAGTCCAATATAATGATAAAACAGCATTCGCAACTGCCAGTGCATCCATGCATAAAATAAAAATTTCCAAAGAGTAAACTGTCTAATTGAGAATGTTCATACATACGAAATAATTTAACATACAATAGATTCATATCTTACCAATCTAATGGGAAATGAATGTGGTACAGAGCATTGATATTCCTGCGAAGCTTTTACATCCTCGCTAACACGTAAGGGAGGATTGTTTGGTTAGCGAATTATCAACTCATATTTCGGACCGTAGAAACTTAATTCACTAAAGTCATCAATTTTTGGATTAAATTGTGTAATTTTGTAATTCCATTAACATATTACGCGGAATCTTCAATTTTGACATGATAAAATGTTGATTTTCTTTAGTATAAGCTTGTAAGAAATATATTTTATGGTTTGTCACATGATGTCTTGTGATATCTACATAATCCTGTATGCTATATGATGACAAATTGTAAGAGGATCTGACTATTTAAAAGCAGGATCGGGCCCAACCACTGAGTTAGGATTCAGAAATTTAGAAACATTTGTCGTAGTAGGAAACACCTGCTCAACACATTTATTGCACTATCATAAGAAATGATCGTGTTTCAGATTTTCTTTTTAACAATTTTGAATCATCAATTAGAAGCGGTACATAGTAGTAGTGTACAATAGTACTCTGATTAAAGATTAAGGCGCCTTTTTAAGTGCATAATTTCCCAAAGTTCAAAAAAACATCAAAAAAAATTTAATTTAGCATCTGATGTACGTATCAAAATCCATGCACCAAAATTGATTACAACAACCAGAGGTCAAACTGTACGCCACGCTAAGTACTACACCGGCAATATTTCAATTTTCTTTTCGTAATATCGTTGATAAAAAAGTTTTGTTCGCTAGTGTTTATTATGCGGTTTCTCTGTTATCCTCTATTTGCCTTGGATTGGCGACCAGCTTTTTGTCTCTCTCATGATTGTCCTGAGTTATTAATTTAATAACAGCTGCATCTTCTTGTTTATTTTTATTTGATTGTTAGACAGCAATTTTCAAATGCGAACGACACCACATTGTTCGTTCCGCCAAACTTCACTGTTATCTGACAATACACAAATGCGCTGTTGTCTGTCAATTTCAATTTAATGTGTTTACTTTGTTTTTTTGTCTTCGCGACTTCCATAAAATATGCAGTTGTTCTTCACAATTAATGCTTGATATTTTTTAAAGTATCCTTGTAATTCAGTTCAACCTACGCAAGTAGGTGTATTAGAGTGTTGTCACATTGTGATCTGCTTTTTGTCTGGCCTAATGAACACACGCCAGCATGTGCCAGTGACAGCACGAAAGAATTTATAGCAAACTGAAAAGTACGACATAAATGTCAAACCGCATGTTAATTTCCCACCATAGCGACACTGGATTCTCAGCGCGACGTTTGCTTAATTGCTGAAATAATTTCGAAAATTATCAGCACTTGATTGACTCTTTTGCATTAATTTATGATATAATAACAGGTGACAGGTTATACAGATAATTATCTAATTTCACCTTATTAATTTTAAGCTTTAATAACCTCACACTCAGTATTGCACATAATTGGATACTTAATGGATGCATTTGCATAACCATATAAATCGATATTTAAGTGTTAATAAAATATGCTAAATATTTATTAATCATGCATGTAATTGCCCATTTAATTTGAATGTGGCACTAATTCATGCATTTTGAGATCAAAGGAGGTCAAATGCTTATTCAGACGTTATTGGAAACCATCAAAAAGTAATGTATTAAGATACAGGGTATTAGCCGGGTTAGCCTCTCGCCAATGAAGGTAGGCCTCCAACAATTAAAAACTGAATAAGCTTTTGGTAACACGATTATAATACCGTAGTAACTTTACCGCGCGTGGAAGAAATAATGAATGGAACATATTAGAATCTACGATCCCACTATATAAAAACCTATCGCTTTTAGCATTACTTATTTCAACAACAATAGCTAGAAGTGAAAAAAAAAATTAATTAATAATCCACATTACAAACACATTTTTAATTTCTTTTCACATAGCTTAGTTTTGCTTACTATGTGATAACATCCACAACAAGGAAGTGTCTAGCAAATTCGGTAAAACAGTTATATATTTCAGAATGCATTTCGAATTTGAAATAAAATTAGCGGCAAGCATTTTCTAAATTAGATTTTTGATATGAGGAGAGAAAGTTCCTACACAGTAGTTTATATAGGGCTATCCATTTTTTTGGTGTCAAGTAAAGTTAAATAAAACACACATAAAAGTATGATTTCGATGAAACTTTTATTTCATTATAACGCTTGAACCTTGCCATTATGTACGAAATATAATGTCATTTAAATGACCACCTCTGGATTGGTTGTAGCAGTGGGTCCTTCTGAGGTAGTTTTTGAAAAAATGCGGCCCAATGACACCTCCAGACTATAGTGCGCACCAAATTGTCACTTTTTCCGGATGCAGTGGTTTTCCACAGCCACTTTTGGGTTCTCCGAACCCAAGTGAGAAATGAGCTTCATCACTGAAGAAAGTTTTGATCGATTGAAAGCCCACGTTTCAATCACCACTTTTGTTATAAGTTTTAACTATTTGTACGCGTTTTTTGGTTGTTAAATGATCAATATTCGTAAATGGCAAACTCTTCGCTAAATAAATACCACTTCAGATGAGAGGTATTTAAACAGCTGACAGCCTTGCCAACGGTTTTGAAACCACTAAATGGTGTTCAATTTTCCTATTTTAATTACGCTATGATATAAAATCTTAAATATATTTTTTTGAGTTGGTATTGTGACAACAGACGTTTGTGCCAAATTTCATTGACTTTGAGCTACGCTGACAACGATTACAACATGTGGCTTTGTTGTGCAAGAAAGTTGCAATAAATTTTGCCTACAAAACGGCAAGTCATGTCCAACAAATTCTTGGTTAAATGTTCAAGAACCAACACCACCATTAATAACTGAAGTGCTTGCTGATGATGACGGTATCTCATAAGAATCAATCAACTCTATTCTAAAAGATGTTTCAGGCCACAGGCGCATCAAATCTTGACTTATAGCAAGTATGACCGTAGCGTTAAAATCTGTAAAGAAATGATTGACTGCCACCAGCATATCATAAAACGTATTATTACGGTAGAGGAGGCTTGGATATATGCTTATGAGTCAAAATAATTGACCAATTTAGTGAATTTCAAGACAAAGAAGGCGGAAGATCGGAAACATATCGTCAAATTCTCTAAAAAAGCAAGGTCATGCTAACAGTTTTCTTCGATTGTCATGGTTTTGTTCTGTACGAGCTTCTCCCACCGTGCCAAACTGCTAATCTATATAAATAAAAATCAAATGCCGTTCGTTGGTAAGGACACCAGTTGAGAACGGCTGGACCGAATTGAATATTTTTTTTTTTAAATGTTCGTCGTAATCCAGCTTAGGTTTTTATCTTCATTCATTTTCTTTATTGGATCTTTCGTATGAAATTTACAATATGTATTCAAATCTTAATCCTATCTTAAACTAAAGTATCCTGCCATTGCCGGATCTTGTTTTTGGCGAACAGATCTGTTATCACCGGACCAAGTCTAGCGTGTCCTTTCTTTTTAGCCGTATATGGCCGGGAAAATGCTGAAGGTTTTGAGCGAGTGGGTTTGAGTGGGAGGACAACTTCGATATATATGACCTGCTTAATTTTTTCATTTCCTCGGAAATATAAGGAATGTTTAAATCTTTGTGTATGTTATCATTCCTAACATACCATGGGGCACCACAAATTTGACGCAGTATTCTTGACTGTCTTCTCTGCAGCTTATTTATGTTAGAAGCCGATGTCGTTCCCCACAACTGGATGCCGTATGTCCATATTGGCTTCAATATGGTTTTGTAGATGGTGATTTTATTTTCCAAACTGAGAGTAGACTGGGAGCCAATAAGCCAGTGGAGTTGAGCCATTTTTAATTTCAATTGTATGATTTTTGAGTCAATGTGATTTTTCCAGGTGAGACGTCGGTCAAGGTGAATACCCAAATATTTGACATGGTTATGAACGGGTATGGTACTACCGTGAATAGTGAGGGCTGGGCAGTTGTTCTGCCTAAGAGAGAATGTAACCTGTACACTCTTAGTGGCATTTACTTTTATCTTCCACTTTTCGAGCCAAGATTCTAATGTGTGTATATGAGACTGCAGTTGTCTAGAAGCCATTAATGGGCAAGTGCTAGTGCTCATGAATGCAGTGTCATCAGCGAAAGTTGAGGTTTGAATTAGGGATTGCACAGGCATGTCAGAGGTGTAGATGGTATATAGTATAGGGCCTAGTATACTGCCCTGAGGAACTCCTGCTGAAACTTTTCTTTGAGTTGAAACAGAGTCTTTCGATTTTACTACAAAAGATCGATCCTTCAGATAGCTCTCCAGGAGCTTATGGGTATTTGCCGGTAGAAAAGAGACTATTTTGTGAATAAGGCCTTCATGCCACACTTTATCAAAGGCTTGGGAGATGTCTATAAAGAGAGCTGAGCAATATTTCCGATCTTCGAAAGTTTTTCTGATCTGGGTTACTATACGGTGTACTTGTTCTGTCGTTCCATGACCCTTGCGAAACCCAAACTGGTGCGTGGGTATTACCTGGTTTGCTTCAATATAGGGGTACAACATTTGGAGAAAGATCTTTTCAAACAGTTTAGATAAAATAGAGAGTAAACTTATGGGTCGATAGGATGTAATTTGTGACAGTTCCTTTCCAGGTTTTGGGATCATTATTATTTCAGACAGCTTCCATGATTGAGGAAAGTAACCAATTCGAAGTATAGCATTAAATATAAATAAAACTAATTTGAGGATATTGTGGGGGAGTTCTGAAATCATTTTCGCTGTTATTTTATCGTGTCCAGGAGATTTATTCATTTTCAACGAGAGAACATTTTTCTTTAAGAGAGATAGACTTATTTTCATTGGATTTGTGACCATTGGGCTAATGATCGTCGGATTCACACGAGAGATTGTATCGTTAGGAGTAAATACTTCTTCCAGATGATCAGCAAATTCTTTTACTTTTTCATCACTACTCCTTGCCCAACCTCCATCTTTCATCCGTATTGGAGACTCCTGTGTTATAGGACGCTGTAGTTGTCTTATGGCCTTGTACAGGCTATAGTTAGTGTTTTGTGTGGCTCCTAGACGAGATAAATAGCGGGCTTCGGAGATTTCTTTTTTTTCATCCAGAGTTGACCTCAGTTTTGACTTGCACTGGTCGAGACGAGCTTTGAGGTAGGGAGATCTGTGCTTTTGCCATCGTCTTCTCGCTTTCCTTTTCTCTTTAATTAGAGATTCAATATGACATGAGGAGTCATTTTTTGTTGTAGCATGGACCTTGTGCGGAGTTGCCAAGTTTGCGGCAGTTGTCATTGTGGTAGTGAGGACGTTGATGGCGGACTGAATTTCATCTGGTGTTTTGAGAGAAAAGTTTTGCCACAGATGAGAGCTTATGTACATCTTGTATCTCAACCAATTTGTATGCCTGTTTGGAAAATGGTAAGAGATTTTCGGGTTCAAGGGAATGTTAAATACTGTGAGAATTGTGGGGGAGTGGTCGGATGAGAGGTCAAGGGAAGGAGTAACGATGATGTGTTCTCTTGTTATGCCCTTCATAACTGCAAAATCTATGAGATCGGGTGTTTTATTGAGATCCGTGGGCCAGTATGTTGGTTCACCTCCAGACAAAACTTTTAGGCCTGAACTCGATATAGCATTCAGCAATTGCCTGCCCCTGGGGTTGACGAGTCTAGACCCCCAGAAGGTATGTTTAGCATTGTAGTCTCCGGCTGCTATAAACTTGTCGCCAAGAGTAGAGAAAAAGTGTGAAAACTGGTCTTCGCTTATAACATATTTGGGAGGGCAGTATATGGAAGAAACTATTATGTTTAATCCAGTTAGTGCAACTGAAGTGGCTTGTATGTGATCAGTTTTATATTCGCGTAGAGGGAAGTGCTTTACCTGATCATTAATTATTGCAGCTGTTCCTCCACAAGCTCTGCCACTGGGATGTTTTGTATCATAGGTTGAGTATCCATTTATTCGGAAGCAATTTTTTAACGAGAAATGAGTTTCAGAGACTAAGAGAATGTCAATATCTCGGGATTTCAGAAAATACTCTACTTCGTTCTTATGTTGGGTGAGTCCGTTGGCATTCCAGTAACAAATTCTTATAGAGTTCATTTTCTGGTTAATAAAACTTGAATGAGCATATTCTGGTTTCGTAACATTTCTTGCATAATCCCCTGCATATTTGTCATGAAATTATTCATAGTTTTTATGAGGGATTCGATTGAGGTTTCAATATTGTTTTTCTGGGGAGGAGCTTGAGGAATCTGATTTTTGAGAGTTTGTGCATATGTCATTTGAGTCGTCGTTGCTGAATTGACATTTGAGACTGATGGATCTGGATTTGGGATACACCCAAATTCTGGCATTTGAAACTGAGGAGTTTCCTGCCTTCTATGAGAGAGCTTCCTCCTTAGTTCTATGTACACGGGGCAACCTCTATAATTAGCTGTGTGGTTTCCTCCACAGTTTCCACATTTCTTCAGACTGGGATCTGTTTTTGGTAACTTGCATTCTGAAGTTTTATGAATACTTCCGCATATCACACACACTGATGGTAATTTGCAGTAAGCTTTAGTATGCCCAAACTCCTGACAGTTTAAGCATTGAGGAGGGTCTTTGCGCGCTATCGGTTCCTCAACTGATACTCTGCGATGAAGCAGATATCTGAGATTGTAAATTGGGTGGGGTTCATTTTTTCCTTTCATGTGGGCATAGTCAAACGCTATTTCCACCTTAAACATGGGCTGAGGAGCCTTGAACTTATTGAGTATATTGTGAATGGATTTCACTTCGTAACCCTCATTTTCAACGGCCTCCTTTATTTCCTGTATGGGAACGTTGCTTTCAATGCCCTTGATTACAACTATTAGTCCCTTAGAGCTTTTGAGTTGGTAAGTGTAGTAATTCTTACGTTCCTGGTCAAAAAATTTGGAAACTTCACGATATTTTTCTTCCGTATATGTTTGAACTTTTGTCTCCAGCACCTTCCCCTTGCGCAGGGACACTACATGGAAACCGTCTTTACCAACTAAATGAGATAATCTGTTTACCAGATTGTTAGAGATAGCTTCCCTTAGGAATATTGGGGGAGGTTTTTGTGCATTCTTAGGTTGTGATTGCAAATTTTCTTCTTCTGTGGCCAAAATTGCGTAGTAATTTTGACCTCTTGGGTCAACCTGTGAGGGAGGGATGTTTCTGGAATACTTCGAGTTTGGAAGTTTTTGGCTAGACTTTGGGCTCAATTTTCTTTTCAGAATGGGAAAGTAAACGTCTATCCCAGTTTGAACCGTTTCATTTTGAGGTTTTTGTTTCGGTATAGCACCCTTCGAGATCGATGTTGCCGGTTGAGTAGCACTCGCGAGAGTTGCCAGTATATCACCGTTTGCACAAATGTTAGGTGAAATATCGGGTATACTTTTAGGCGAAATCTTAACTTGGGGCGAATTGATTGTTTGTGGAGCATGGGAATGGGAAGTACTTACGGGCATACTTTTAGGCGGCAACATATTTTGTCTACTTGCCAAACTGTCATCATTGTTTGGAGAGATGTGAGCTGAGGGGGAATTCATATTGACACTAGTTTTCGCGGTTAGGAAGGCACTGTCATCTTTTTTGTTTTGGGATGCACTTTTCTGACACTCGTTTGCATTTATTGAGAGATACGCATTTCTGCCGTTAAGACTCAGACGTCTCTCTGAGTGTAAGACACTCATATAGGCACTTTTCGCCTTAAGATATGCGAAATGTAAACTATATTTTTTTGCAGATTTGTTGTGATTGTAATATTATAAATTGTATATTATTAGCACTGCACTGAGGAATTTTGTTTTAGCGTCTTCTGACTGAATATTTTTTGGGCTAAGAGTATATTTAACCTTTTTTATAATTATTTTTCTAAAGCCGATGCACAAACACGTCTGTCTGCACAGAGAGAAAAATTACAAGAAGGTTTTTATGGAAAGAAAAATTTACCACGCCCACTTTTTTCGATTTATCTAAAATTGTAAAACGGCTACACCGATTTGGCTAATTCTTTTTTTAAATGTTTGTAGTAAATGTTTCCAGTGCTGCTACAAATATGGGTGGGATTGGACAAAGGGGCGTGGTACCTCCCATAGAAACCACAAATTAAAAATCAATTATCTATGCTCCTGATTACGGTATTTGAACAGAATTTGGTGCGTAGGTTTGGTGTACATATCTTAAGTGCTACTGCAAATATGGGCGGGATTGGACAAAGGGGCGTGGTACCTCCCATACAAACCATAAATTAAATATCCAATATTTCTGCTCCTGTTTACGGTATTTGAACAAAATTTGGTACATCGGTTTGGTGTACATATCTTAAGTGCTGCTGCAAATATGGGC
>JAHXMU010000027.1:1455299-1580337 GCA_019455685.1 Philornis downsi | reverse complement strand
TTGGTGTACATATCTTAAGTGCTGCTGCAAATATGGGCGGGATTGGACAATGGGGAGTGGTACCTCCTATACAAACCACAAATTAAAAAATAATTATTTCTGCTCCTGCTAACGGCATTTAAACAGAATTTTGTATTTCGGTTGAGTGAACATGCAAATATAGGCGTTTCTTATTATAATAGACCGATTGGCATGAAGCATTTCCAATAAAAATAAAATTTGAAGGCAAAGCAACGTTTGGCGGGTCGGCTAGTAAAAAATATTATTTGACAACTCTTTGTTTTTCTGCTATAATAATGCGCCATGTCGCCATATTTAGCCAATGTCGCTCCACAATCGCATGATTTAGCACCGTGTGACTTCGCCCGTGGTCACCATCTTGAGGTAATTGAAGAGAATTCAAAGTGAATTCATTGGTGCAGAAATGTGAGAGATGTCGTGGTAATTTAGGGGCGCAATAAATATCTATGTTCTTATCAAAAAATACTCTGATCAAAAAGTATAACTATAACTATATGAAACCGCCTCTATAGAGGGACCATTGATTTTTGCCTGGCAAGAAATAGACTGCATTTTGCCAATTTGTATATGTGGTACCCTAAGAGCGTGGAAATTCAGCCCATTTTCATTCGTAGAACTAAGTTCGTACAGGATTACACAGAGCTTAGTGCAATTAAACAAAAGATATGAATTTAACAGTATATGCCGAAAATTATCTAATTTTTATGGGATTTACCAGAGAGGGCGTGGTTACCGACAGCTTCAAATTTCACGGAACACTACAATGCGATGCAATTACAAAAAAAGTAAGCAACTGCAGTCCACTAATCAACGATTATAGCCAAAAAAATAAATTTGGACAAATTGTTCAGGTTGTATTGGAGGTATCATATGTGACGTGGCAATGCCCACAATTTTAATTTCCTGAACTTATTTCTCTAACACAAAACGCATGTCAACTTTGATTGAATTCAGTATAACTATTTGAAAGATATGAAGTTAAGAACACGAGTATATGGGTTAAATCGGTAGTTTGTATGCGAGGTACTAGAAGGGGTGTGATTACTTGGGAGTGGGAGTGATTATAAGCCAATGCAATGGACAAGAAGGAGAGTGATTATTTGGGAGTGGGAGTGATTATAAGCCAATGCAATGGACAAGATCTTAAGTTACTCTAGTCAACAAATATAGAGTTACAGAGAAAAATTTTCAAGATGTTCTACAAAGATTTGCGGCAGTTATCGTATCCAAAACCATCCAGCTAGCCAGCCAGCCCGACGAATATCACTCAATGCATGTGATGGTAATGATAACAATGATAATGAAACACATTTGGTCAAAAGATACTCGGTACTTTAGTAGTTTTCTTTTGGGTGTTTTTTGCCTGTATCAAACGAAATATCCCTTCATGACATCGGGAGAATATTTAATTATGGCTTGCTAGAAAATTTAGAAACCGAATCAAACCGAAACCGAAAGTCCATCATTCCACATTTTGTGTCAATTTTGTTATTACAGTTTTGTCGTTGAAGCAAGTGCAGAATTTTCAATCAAGTGAACTAACTTACATAAACCTTCACTCAGAGTTATTTCACTTTGGTTCAAAATTATGAGTGGTGCTATAAAAGTAAAACTGTAAATTGTAAATGTAAATTATAATTTCCTAGTCCATCGCTTAGATATTATAAGCAGACCATTGAGTCTTAAGAAACGTCAAATTCATACCATTCACATTCGCACAACAAAGTTATGATTCTTTCAGATTCTACCAAGCAGTAAACGAAATACAATACAACACAGAAGAGAGCATAGTCGATTTTTTCTTTACTAAGCATTACAAATCAATATAATTTACAAAAAGTTAGTGGGCTTCAGTTTACGAATTAGAAATTACCAGGGAGAAAAAATTTCCATAAATTACTCAATTTGTATAGGGGATTCCAGAACTTAGTTTTCAGAACTTAGTTCACCAAAACAAATTTAGCTGAGTTCAGTATAAACGCTAGAAGGTTATGGAGCAGTCGGTGAAAAGTATGGGCAGCAGTCGTGCCTACCAGCAAGCCAGACGGAGGACGCTCAGTCGATTTAAACAGGCCTGAAACGCATTTGGTCGGAAAATACATGATACTTTAATGTCTAACAGGTCAAGATTATTAAAAATGAAGCGCCGCTGAAAGGTCAGGTATTTTCCTTGTTGGGCGATGTTGTAAAAGTAGTAATAATTTGACAGCTACAATTTTATTTTCGTGCAGTATACGGAATAGTGGTTTAAATTTATCAACTAAAGAGATTATTTAAGAATTTCAATAGATTTAGATAATGTGGTGATTTTAGACTATGTGGCTCTCCTCCAAACAATTCGTGCCATACAAAATCTCTAAGAAATTCATGATAAGAATTGGGCTTTTCAACCATATCTGTGCAGAGTATTCTCACGTATGATTTACGAATTCATGCTTACAAATTACAATTAAAGAGAGTTCATTGAATGGACTATGAAACAAGAAATAGACGCTGAAGATCTTCAGAAAACCCATGAGTGATTGCAGGGAAACAAATATCCAGTCCTGGAGGCATCATCGCATTTTTCTTCCCTGCAAATGCAGTTGGTCGGGCAACAGTAAATGTTGCTGGCTGTCGCGACATCATACTCCTGTCTTTTGTCTAAATTATAAAATATGGATGTGGACAACATGTGGCTGACAGTGTCGCCCACCACACACATCGAAAATTATGCAATTATTGCATTTTTCATCACGGAAATCAATAACCGCCGTCCACCGCTCTTAACACATTTGTATATTTGTTCAAAAAGAAAAAAACCCGGTTAACCAAAGCAGAAACCCAGTTATTCGCATTTCTGAACAATTAGCTTGCGATTTCGAGCATAAAAGTTGATTTACTGCTTTCTGGTTGCGCGTTTAAAGGTAAAACAAATTTCCCTGTATTCCACAAATGGGATACGAGAAAGCTTCTTCCTGTACTGACTTTACGCTCATTCTATTTTTGAACTAACTAAATATTCCGAAGATCATTTTAATGAGGTTTAACTGGGCACATCGAGATGATTACGACTCACGGAAATACACTAGAATCACGGAGGGAACTAACGATCTTATGCACCATAGTAATAACCGTCATGCCCCGGTAGGCAACTACATTCTACCATGAATTAATGGTATTTTTCATTAAAGCAGTGCTATGTTTAGTCTTTTATTTTGTTAAGTTATGCCAGAAAATTTACTTTTCACTTATTATTTTATTTTTTTATTTATTTACTTATTAATTAATCTATATATTTTTAAATCTGCGCAAAAAGAAGTCAAAGAGTCAAAATTTACCGACCAGAGGCACCGTCTCTAGTAGTTTTAAAAAAATTATTTTAGTGAAAAGTGGCATCCTCCAGGTATACAGGCTATTGAATATCATTGGGAAAAGTGTATCGAGATAAAATGAGTTTGTGTTGAAAAATGAAGAAAATATTTGTCAACTTTTTTTTGTGCCTTCTTTAATAGCTCTGGGACCCGAGTTTCTTCAAGCGATAGTAAATGCTCATTTCTAATCAAAACTTCTAACCAACATGCTAAAATTAACATTTCATCTTTCATCATTATTGCTTTCATTTTGCTAAAGATAAGTATTTCATTTTCAGATGGTTGAATTCCTGATTTCGCAAATTAGAGGATATATGAATATCCAGAATAAATTAGAATTTAATTATAAATTAACTAACCTAAGATTTCAATACAAATGCTTTCTAAAAGTAGGATGTTAGCGAACCAACAGTATCAAATCAAATAAATAATCCAGCGGCTTTTTAAAATTAATAATAAGTTTATTAAAATGAACATTTTATACTTATAATACTTGGACTTATCTTTTTTGTAACATTTTTGTTTGAAACTAAGTTTTTGCGCGGCCACCTTCTTCCACGGAAAATCCTGAACTTAATTAAAGGTGAAGAAAAAGGCTTTAAAATTGTAACAGTATAGTTCTGCGAATGGTACATAACGCCAAAGCTATAAGTTGCCAGTTTGAGTTAATGTACAATAGAGCTAAGGTAAGAGAAAATATAACAAAATTATTATTTTGGCGTACATAAGAGATCCTGAAAATTATACAATACAAACAATATACATATACGTTGATCTCCAGAAAATTTTAGAAATGCTTAATTTTAGTCAATACCATATTGGAGGAGACGAGTTGAACTCTAGGAGTGTTAAAACTAAATTCGTTTTAGTACTTTCTGTCTGTATGCCTTTTTGCTGGCTGGCTGACGGATGTGATAAATGGATAGATAACTCTATATCGTTATGAACAAATTTTTATCTCATCAGTATCTTACGAAATAATGTGTACAACATGATATGTAAAACATGATATAATATACATTGGGCTAGAATAGAATAGTGTGCCCCCTCTAGTATCCCCCTTACAAATAACATAAAATGAAAATACAATCCTTTAAGATGTCATAATAATTTAACTAAATTGTTTCTATTATTAAGCTCTGTTTAGAAGCCCCCCATAAAAGACTTTAAGCCATAACGTAATGCAAAAGGGTCCCAACTAAGCTCCTGGAGCTTCTGGCGGTTCACTACCGATCAATTTTTTCATTTTTCATCAATCAAATATCAGTAAATCGCTCAATTTTAATTGGAGATGCCAGAAGAGGGGAGACGCTGTCATCTATTTCCTTTTTCGGAATTAAGTTACGAAACGCATTATGTGCGCCAATTTTGACAGAGGTTAATACAATTGCCTGCAAGACACAACCTAAGAATATATGTGTTAAACTGGTCATTTTATGTGGGAACCACCAGAAGAGGTCTGGTAAATAAGTCAGTTTCTTTTATCACATTTTGCCAAGCGTTACAAAGTAAATTAGTTTAGGTTAGTTCGGTTTACGGTGATGTTAGGGAAAGAAAATTGAATTGAAGGTCTGGCAAAATACTATTTAGGAGGTTTCAAGTCATTACGACTTACGGTTGCTATGTCATTGGCTAGCTAGCCAGCAAGCTAAAGAAAGGGACATCGATCAATTGATATAAGAAATCATAATGCCCATTTGATCAAATTTAGTAAGTAGACTAAATACTCATTTTAGTAGTCAGGTTTATGCCTTATCAAATATTATATATCTTCATTACATCAAGCAATAAAAAATACATTAAATGATACAATCATCAATCATCGCCAAACCGCCCAGCTCGATTGGTAACCTACCAGCACGAGTTATAATGAGAAAAAAAATTCGAATTTTGAACAGAGAAAGGTTTTCTATTGGTCACAATTATATTCTACTCAAATTCAGTAGTTATATCGAAGCCGTCTAATGCAAAAAGTTCAAAATATCATAGATTTAAAATCGGCATTTGTTAACCAAATTTCGAATTTTCTGTTCGTTGTTAATATTGGGAGGAAAACCCAGCAAATCTATCTGTCCAAGCCAAGAGTGCTAATACTGATAGAAAAAATAACGGTACTAATTGTTTAATTAATCGACTCGAAAGTATCGACACCATTAGTGCATCGGAGCAAAAGTATAGATATTACAAAAAAAAGATGCTTGTTAATAGGTAACAATTTATATCTGGATTTGTGCCAAACTTAATTTTGATCTTTTTAATGAAAGAAGCCTTGGAAATAACATACATTGATTATTTACACAATCACACAAATTCAATAATTTATCACTTATCCTTTTTCCCAAGGGATATGATGTGTTTATGTGGCAATGAGTCCACATTTTGCTGTTTCCCAATAAAACGAGTTGATGGCTGTATAACGCTTTAAACGGATTTAAAAAAATATTCGTCCAATTCATACGTTCTCTATGCACATTTTTACTTACAATGGGAGGAAAAGGTTTGTAATGACCCCATACGTTAAAAAACCACTTGAAATTGAATTCGAGTCGTCCTTTTTGCCGTCAACTTGATGTCCGTTATATGATAACTTTGTTATATTGTTTTTGAACGCAGTTTTTTGTACTGAATAATTTTGATATCGGTACTGATGTCAAGTATCCGATACTCCAAAGTAACCAGCAAAGTGTAAAGCACAAAAAGTATGGTTATTGGGTGAAAACGATTTGAACTTTTGATAGTTTCAACGACGGCAATGGAACGAATAAATTCGGTGTTTCATCCACATCCCCTTAAAACCATTAATATGAACAGGGTTGAGTTTTTTGTCCGCCACGCGGGATATGTGTATATGTGTGTGTATGCAGGTGGGTGAATAGCTAATCACTGTTCATCACAGTTGTTCACGATTTCTTTGAATTTTCTCACAATTTTTCCGAAGTATAATAATTATTCAAGTTAAAATTATGTGTTTCTGGAACGTTGTGTTAACTACTTATACGTAGTTTAGCACAGTGTTCTCGGTAAGGCAATATTTAGGTCAAATATTCTCATATCTTATAATATACATACTAGCCGACCCGGCAAACGTTGCTTTACCTTCAAATTTTATTTTTATTGATTCAAATTTGTGTTGTTTACAATGACACCGCACTCGTTGTGTTCCAATTCGAAGCAAAACAAACCACTTTTGTTAAACGTTAATTTTGTTTCAGAAAATGATGCGCGACTCAACGAATTAAAATAATATTCACTGAAAATGATGTATTCAAATCGGTCCAGCCGTTTAGTATGAGTTCAGCGACATACACACGTACAGTAGAATTATATACATAAAGAAGATTATTATGGGAGGTACCACGCCTATATTTGCAGAAGAACTTAAAATATGTTCACTCAACCGAAATACAAAATTCTGTTTAAATGCCGTTGGCAGGAGCAGAAATAATTGATTTTTAATTTTTTTTTGTATGGGAGGTACCACGCCCCTTTGTCCAATTGGACCGAATTGTAAATCTAAACCATCCCCACCCAGACGCATATACAAAAATTTATGCAAGGCGGTCCAGCCGTTTAGGAGGAGTTCACTGACAATGCCCGTACAGTAGAATTATATATATAAAGACTAGCCGACCCGGTAAACGTTGCTGTGCCTTCAAATTTTAGCAGGAGCAGAAATAATTGCTTTTTAATTTGTGGTTTGTAAGGAGGTACCACTCCCCATTGTCCAATCCCGCCCATATTTGCAGCAGCACTTAAGATATGTACACCAAACCGATGTAGCAAATTTTGTTCAAATACCGTAAACATGAGCAGAAATATTGGATTTTTAATTTATGGTTTGTATGGGAGGTACCACGCCCCATTGTCCAATCCCGCCCATATTTGCGGCAGCACTTAAGATATGTACACCAAACCTACGCACAAAATTTTGTTCAAATACCGTAAGCAGGAGCAGAAATAATTGATTTTTAATTTTTTGTTTGTATGGGAGGTACCACGCCCCTTTGTCCAATTGGACCGAATTGTAAATCTAAACCATCCCGGGCACCACCCAGACGCATATACAAAAATTTATGCAAGGCGGTCTAGCCGTTTAGGAGGAGTTCACTGACAATGCCCGTACAGTAGAATTATATATATAAAGATTTCGGGTTATCCATTATTCAGTTTCAAAAGTTAAGTTAAATAAAACGTACATTAAGCTATGATTTCGATTAAACTCTTATTTCATTATAATGCTTGGACCTTGCCATTATGTATGAAATACAATTTCAATTAAATGAACACCTCTGGATTGATTGAAGCAGTGGATCCTTTTGAAGTAGTTTTCGACCATTTTTTCGCACAATTCGGGCGGTGTATCGGCTATAATGTTGTCGCATGATCGTGATTGACGTCGCCAAAACTTCAAATTACAATTTCTGCAAAACTTCCCATGCAATAAAGCCAAAATCGGTCATGTTGTGTCGTTTATAGAACCGGCTTCTTAAAACCACATATCGTCCAGTTCGTAATCTCCAATTGCAGACCAAAAAAAGTTATTTATATAGAAATTTCAGTTAGATGGGTTGAGTTTCATGTGTCTACCTATATAATTAATTTTCTTTCGTGAGAAAGTGTGAGGGTGCCAGAGGGCATATTAAAAAATATTAAAAAATATTTTGAATTAAAACGCAATAAAGGAGCAACATTCCAACTTCAGAAATCGTATTAGAGGTCCCGATTTTTTACCAATCTGACAATTTGTAAGTATGCTACCCTAAGGGGAGGGTCAGTGCAGTCAATTTTCATTCGCTGAATTAAGTTTATTAAATGGTTAATTCTATTGAATTTGCAGCAATTGAAAATAACCTACGAAGTTGGTCATATATTATCAAGCCGAGGTATGATCAAAAAATAACCGTTATTTCCAATTTTTCCAAAAAGTATTTAATTATCCATTACTTTCTATTTTATTTCCTTTAAAGTAGTCCCCGTCATATATAGGTATAACACACTTGTGTCAGTGTTTCTTCTAATCCTCGAAACACTTCTAAAACGCGCTTTTTTGTATCGCCAACGGCTCCTGTTTTGATTTTTCTTTTATCTCCTCAATCGTATCAAAACGCTTTCCTTTCATCAGTGTCTTCAGTTTTAGAAAGAGGAAAAGTCAGCTGGGGCCGAGTCCGGTGAATACGGTGGTTGAGGCAAGATTGCGGTTTTGTTTTTGGCCAAAAACTCACGCACAAGCATCGATATGTGAGCTGGTGCGTTATCATGGTGCAAAATCCATGATTGACTTTTCCACAATTCTGTGCGTTTCTGACGAATTGCTTCGCGCAAACGGCCCATAACTTCAAAGTAGTATTCCTTATTGACAGAATCGAAGAAAACTGTGAGCAAATTTTCACATTTGACCTGACGTGCTTTTTTCGGTCCAGGACAAGCATCATCATTGACGTCTTCTCGGCCTTCCTTAAACCGGTTATACCACAATTGAACTTGTGTTTTGCTCATAGTAGATTCGCCAAACGCCACAGTCAACATTTCAAATGTCCTTGCACATTTAATTTCATTTTTACACAAAACTTAATACAGTTCCTTTGATCGATCATTTTTTCGAATAGTGAAAAATCGAAGAGCACCCCAAAACACGACTATCGGTCAAAATCAAACTGACAATCCAAAATGGCTGATATTGTCAACATATATAACAGACATGTGTACTAACATAACAGATCAAAAGTGCGAAAATCGAACATCGATCCATTTTTACTAACATCGTACCTTCTACTAGCAAACAATAACAATTGTTCAAATGTCAAACAATGACACTTCGAATGGCGCCAAATTTAAATCTTTCGTTCTTGTTGGGACACCCTTTAGACACCGTAAGGAGAATCCGAATTCCAAGAAAACCCGTTTATTCCATTTTCTCCATGCTAATCCACAAAATTCTCGATTATGTGAGGCGAGGTATATTTTGGCGATTATTGTACGAGTATAAATCATTGCCCACGTTGTAAAACACGTTATCTACCCTATACAAAAATAATGAGTACATCAGCCAAGGCCGTGGCTGGCTGTGACGCAATGGTTAGTATAGACGATTATCGTTCGCATGATCGCTAGATAAGTCCGGCATACAGTCACCTATCAATATTTGAACGGCGATCACATCGATGTGTCTGACGTGCACTTCGACACTTAATGCTTCTCAAACTGTGACTCTGGAATCGTCGTTAAACTGCAGGTCCTGTTAAGTGAGTCTAAAAATAGAATGCGTGTAAGAGCAGTCAATTTGTACGGGATCGATCGATTATTTCGAGTTATAATTCAATAGACAAAAATGTGTGAAGTTGCAGGAGAAAATTTGAATTTCTGAAATTCTGAAATTTTTAATTGCGTCCTGTTTTGATAAGTGTAGTAAAAATTTGTAACCGCTACTGTGTTCAACACCAAACAAGGCAGCCAGAAATTTAAAGAAATTTTGCTTAGTATTGTGGAAATAAGGGAATGATTTAGCTCCAAAGATAAAAACGTTTGTAAAATTTTAATAAATACTTGTACTTCATTGAAGTAAAAAAAGAATTGATTTGCACTCAGAAAGACTTAATGCAGGTACACTTTTTCATTAATTTATGTAAATATTTTATTTAAGCAGAGTAAAATTTCTTTAATTATTCGGTAAATATTTGAATAATTGTAATTTCTGGAATGGAAAAATGGAATTATATGTTAACTATATTTCTACCAAAATTTGTAAATGTTTCCCTCAATTAAGTTTTCTCAGCCCATATTTTAAGTACATTTCTTGTTTCTAAATTCTCAATCTCGTTCGATTTTCTTTATTTTAGTAAATGTTTCCTTAGTTTTGTAATTGTAACTGTAATTGAGTATTCATTTACTATTTTATGAGTATCGAATTAACTGAAATAAGTAGTAGCTTAATTTCTAGAAATGAAAGATTTATTCAAGAAGATTAGTTACGGTAAACAGTTCAAATAAAAGGTGTTTATACATTCATGTATCTGTTCTTGCTCAAATAATTAAGAGGTGAGTTTATATTTGTGGTTTCGAATATTTGAAAACCTAATAGTTTGTCATCATTTAAATACATACAACAGATATTTCTTTTATATGACAAAACATTTGACTGTTTTATTAGAATTATTTCTTTGATTTGGAAAACTCTAAACATTGAATTATAACAGAAAATTACTTAGACAATAAATGTAAGTTTCCGTACCATACAGATGTTTCATTAAATGATTACGAAAAAGCGAAAATATAAAATTGAACATGCTTTTAATTAAGTTATATTGATGTCTTTTGAAAATCAAGAATTTTTTCAGCAAAAGGAAAACAACATTTTATAGCTAGAGATGATGGAAGATTTTTACGCTGCCTGTATTTTGAACCAAAATTAAAAGTCCAAAGATTAACAAAAGGGCCAGAGTTTTGCAAAATTGAGCAATAGCATGATAAAAAGTGCTTAGGTTTCAAAGTGTCCAAAAAAAAATTTTACGTACTCTTCATTGTAAAATTCTATATGGGTTTTAATTTTTAAGTGGAACGATTTCAAATAATCAAATTGTAATGGGGGGTTCGGTGTTTCTGTTTTCAGTTGCTCAGTAATTAAAAGTTTGTTTTCGAATATTAAAAATTTCTAGAATAAAACAGTTTTTCCAGTCAGTCATGACACAAAACCCGATACAAATTCTCCACAACATGGTATTATTTACATTATTAGAAATTAAACGTCCCTTATTTTTTCGGATCACTTAATTTTACATCCTAATTGTAATTTCCAACATTTCACAATTTCAATGAATCTTCTTCAAACATTGTTTTTGTTTGTGTTCTATCGAACTTACAAACTCTAAAAAAATATTTAGCTGAAAATCTTTATATAATATTTAATACTAAATTGTCTCCAACGATCAAACCTAAAGGTAAATTAGTATTTCTTTTCCCAAATTGTGTTTCAATTTCACTCCCATTTTTTTCTATATCATTCAAAACTTCAACTAAGCGAAAGAAACATTTATCGTGAGGACGTTATATCTCAGCGATTCTGCCACTTCCTTAATGGCCAAAATTTCGGCCTGACAAACACTAGGGTGATCAGGTAGCTTTCTCGCCATGCTCAGCCTCTGGCCCTTGGAATAGGCACCGAAATCTACCTGATCATTTAATTTTAAGCCGTCAGTGTAGAAGTCGACATGCAGTCTTATACCAGGAGTTCTACATTTCCATGTATCTCTATCTGTAATTATGTCCAGTAAATGCAAAATTATATTTAGTGCGTCGAATGTGGTGGTGCGGAGCGAACCTGAGATGCACAGACTAGCCATCCTCTGGACGTTTTCCAGTATCCTACAGTAAGTGGACTTCTCAAGAGCCTTCCACAAGACAATAATTCAATATAACATTGTCGGTCTCACTACTACAGTATACAACCAGCGAATATTGCCTATTGCACGCATCGCCACTGTGGCCTTTTTTGCCTTGTCCAATAATACACCAAGGTATTTTGCACAGTCCGTGAAAGGAATTTCAGCACTCCCCAGGGAGATGGGATTTGAATTTACTCCGACACCGTTTTCCCCGCTCACTTCGTTCCAGTGAGAAGGGCTCGTTGAAGGATGTCTCTGAGTGTTCCCAAAAACTTCCCCCTAACTGATATTGCCACATCGTCTGCGTATGCGACAACCTTGACACCAGCCTCCTCCAAAGAGAACAGATTACTGTTCGGAGAGACGTTCCATAGTAGGGGGGATAGAACACCACCTTGGAGTGTTTCCCAAATCTGTACAGATCCGATGACCCTTATCTAGCCCTGATACGTCTCTTCGTAAGAAGATCGCACAATAGCCTCCTAATACTGACGCCTACTCCCAGGTTCGTATCGTATCAGGAGAAACGGTATTGAACGCCCCTTCTATATCTAGAAAGGCTACCAAAGTATACTCCTTGATGACGAGTGAACCTTCGATGAATCCAACCAAATCGTGCAAGGCATTCTCACTGGACTTACTTACCCTTGCAGTAAGCATGTTATCTTTCCGACAACAGCTTCCAGTCTATTCTCGACCTAAGATAGCTGTCAATGAGTCTTTTCAGTGATTTGAGGAGAAACGGTGACAGGCTGATAGGTCTAAAATCTGTTAAGCTGATGGGTCTAATGCTATTTATAGCATTAAAACCGAAGCAAAACGGAACTTTAATGAAGATCCCGAATTTAACTCAAATTTTATTTTCGTAATACACCGAATTACGAAATCTGCCTCTTTTAAGGGTAGTGGCATGTTGGTTAAAATGTGAAAGTTGAATTAAATCCATTTCATCGACTGACACGGCCGAATACTACATGTTATAGTGGTAAAGGAAATGATTAACTTCAATAGAATAATTATTGCAATTTCATTACAATTGATAATTGTAATGAAATCATTTCCAACAGAATTAAAATCAATTCCGTTAGATCTAGATATAGTAGTTGAAAAATATTCATTGCAAGATGGTTTCAAATAATTGCAATGAAATAGCCAATTAATTGTTTAATTGGTTAAATCAGTGAAATGGTCCTACGAATGATTTTAAACAACTGGGTGTCAATTGCCAGCATATGTAATGGTACAACATTTCCGCACATCTCAGCAAAACCTTTTTGGTATCACACCCTTTATTTAACAATAATTAATCTCTCTGGATCAAAATGCTGTATATTCGAAACAGCCGTGAACAACTTTGGTTTGTTAGCAAAGATTAATGATTTACAGACGAATAATGAGGTAAATCATTAATGAAGATGAAAAATAACTCATACACAAATTTAAATCAGGTGGAATGACTGATAAATACTCTCGCCTAATTAAATGTTTGGTTTGTAATTTGTATATTTGTAGGACGGTATGAAATATTTAATTTTCTCCCAGTTTTAGTGAAAGAAAAATAATTAAAATACCATGGCCTTATTCCAAATCTGAGTAGATGGAATGTGGGAGACGTTTTTATATTTAATGAGCTTGCATCCTTCCCACACAAATTATGTGATTTAGTACATACATTTCTCGGAACGCATCTTCCATTCAACTGCACTAAATTCAGTATAATTTTCCTAAGATACCGCATATACAAATTGGTCGATTAAACAACCATTATTGAGCTATAATTTCTGAGATCGATGTAGCGCGACGGTTAGTAGGCGCGAATATTGTTCGCATAATCCCAGGTTCAATCCCGCATAGAGCCACCTATCATTATTTAAGCGACTACCTCGATGTGTCAGATGTACACTTCGAGTAGTCGAGTAATCGACAAAAGTCTTGTAAATGCTTTTGAAACTGAGACGTCCTGATTAAACTGCAGGTACTGTTGACTACTCTAAAAATAGAATGCATGTAAACTCACTGAATATGTGGGAAGTTCTCCTATGTCTCATCCATGGGATGCAAGTAAATTTGTTTTTTTTTTTTTTATTACTGAGAGGAAATCTTTGTCAAGTTGCAATTTAGCTTCTTTTACTGAACATTAATTCAGATAATTTTTTTAAGAACTCAGCTATTGACTAATGGGCATGGCACTTTCCACGTTTTTTTACCACGAAAGTATCGTAAACGTGGACTATTTTTTCGCGCATATCTTTTACACAACATTATTAAAAAACATACGGAATGGGTGACTCGCACACTCTATAAAAGTATAAAATAACATTTCACTGCGACGCCTCCAAAATAAATTATATGCATACTCCCTGCTAGGATTTTAGTTTTTAATACACATTTGAGATTTAGTTTTGTGCGGAACATGAAATGCATGGTGACTGATGAGTGATGCCACGTCAGGTAAATCAAACATTATAACTTTTTATAATTCGTATAAATTATATTTTCTTTACGCTTTTGAAAAATAACATAACATTTTTATTTATTCTTTTATTCCTTTCTTGATGCCTGAATTATCGTTCGAATGCATTGCTTAAATTCATCCAAATGTATTGATTTGGTTTTATGTCCTTTCTGTTCGCAAAATCCCATAAGGTAAGATTGAGTGAAATAAAGTCAGGAGACTTTCAGGACACCAGATTGCGCATTCATCAGTCATCCTGCATAATAGGATTGTTACAGTACAACGTGAAACACATATGCTGGCGATATATAGGGTGATTTTTTAATCGTAGTTTTTTTTAAATCAAATAAAAAACTCAAATTTGCATCATACATTAAAATTTTTTATTGGAATCGATAAATTGGTCTTTGCCATTTAATTTTTAAAGATAATTTCATGTAAATGTTCTGTCTCAAAATGTCCATTTGGAAGGTCCAATTTTTCATCACTTTTTCTAGCATTTCGGCCAGTATTCCACGAATAACGCGTGTTATGTTATCCTGTAAGGCTTCAATAGTGTTCGGCTTACCCACATAGACTAACGACGTGACATAACGCCACAAGAAATAATCAAGAGGCATTAAATCGCAAGATCTAGGGCCAGGGCCAACTCACAGGGCCAAATCGAGAGATAAACTGCTCACTAAATTCATCCCTCAACATTTCCATTGTTTCGCGAGGAGTGTGACATGTTGCACCGTCCTGATGAAACCACATGTCAACCAAGTTCAACTCAGTCAATTGGGGCAAAAAAAATCGCTTTTTATGGCTCGATATCGTTCGCCGTTGACGGTAACGTTTCTTCCATGGCCCATTCACCAAAAATTAGACGTTGTGGTAGGTCATTCGTCATTCCATGATAAAATGGCAGAGTATACTGTACACTTTTCACTTTGACGATGACGTTTGGACGCTATTACTAACCAGTGCTGTCAACCTGAAAATCTTAAAAAATCACCCAATTTAATAACTTCTTTTTAATAACTTCTTTTCAATTTCCAAAAATCACAAAATCGACCCGGCCTTATATCACAAACATAATCACTGTATCGATATGGCCCCATCAGTCTACACGCCAGTCAGTAGGATACAAGTTATAAAAGTTTTGCTATCGGATTTGCAGTCGGGATTATAAATTTTACATATCGCACCCTAAATACAAAAGAGACACAACTCAAAATTCTCTATTATTCAGTAGAGGCAAAAAACCGTGATCGTGCAGAAGCAACACGCTTGACATAAAAATAGATATAACGGCATTTTTCCAGTTAAAGAAGATAGTGATGAGACGGACATTTTTATAGTAGTTAGAGATGTGTAATGTGAATCAGTTTATGGGAAAAAGTAGATTTTGACAATTTTTGAGTTGTGCCCCTTTTGTATTTAGGGTGCGATATGAGTGTGGTCCAGAAACTAGTCGACCTAACAAGGAAGACGTATACAAGTTGAAAATTTTGAAAAAATCTTTATTTTTCAACATAATCTCATTTTAGCTCAATACACTTTTTCCAACGATATTCAATAGCTTCTATACCCTATTTAAGACCTAATCTTACAAATCTAATCTTACAAATCTTTTGTCACCGAGATATTTTTTCGACTTTAGGAATAGAAAATAGACCGTGATGAAGCAATTCGAACTTTAATTCATTAATTTTAGCCATCGCAATAGTGGATGTGTGAACTGGAGCATTGTCTTGATGAAACAACTCATACTTTTTCGCTAAATGCGGCCTGTTTTCCATAATTTCATCACCTAAACGCTGCAAAGAATTAGCATAATACTTGCCGTAGCTGGTTTTGCCTTTCTGAAGACAATCAATAAAAAAATTCCATGCACACCAAAAAAAAAAAAAAAGAAACAGACGCCATGGCCTAGACTGCAGATGGAACAGTTTTCGCCTTCTTTGGGCAAGATTCTCCCATTTCAGTCCACTGACTGTTCCTTTGTCTCAGGTGGGAAGTAGCGGACCTATGTGTCTCATCCATGGTTATAAATCGACGCAAAAATTCGGCATTATTGTGCCAAACCGCCAAACACTCTACGCGCACAACTTTCTCATCTTCAAATCTTTGGTCAATACATAACGTATAATACTTTTTGAAATGGCTATAATTTCAGCTAGCTCACGCACTCACAGCCGACCATCATCCAATACCATTTTGTGGGTTTCCTTAAGCGTGGCTGGCGTGGACACCTCAATTAGTCGACCACTAATATTGAAATTGAATTGCATAACGATGATTAATTTTTAACATGTTTACAAATTAACTGAAGTCGTCGTAAACAACGTGGCGGCTTGAAACTTAAAACCTACGAGGTGTGTTTGAAAAATAAGGCAAATTTTCAAATTTCTCGGGCTACATACATTCGACTTTCGATTATTATTTTTTTTTTTATGTTGTTACACTCGTCTCGAAGATATGTTGACGGTTTCATCTACCTATATATAGCATGTTTAATTTGTTTGTGAGAGGCATTAATAAGACAAGTGTTTTGCTTGTTCGGCGATTTTCTGCTATCGAATAAAATAGAAATTGCACCAAATTTTATGTAAAAAATGGAATTAAGTGCTTGTGATGTCTTCAATATGACATTTATTTACCGAATGATAGTCGAGTTTCTATACAATTAAACATACTTGTGTATATGCTAATTTACTTATATTCAATTATATGCTTAGGAGTATGTTCAGTTAAAGCCTAATTACATGTATATGAATGGAGTATTAAAGTAATGATTGTACAGTATGGCTGTTAAGTACAAGGCTGGGAAGTATACCACAATACCCCCCCTGCATATAAAATTTAATTTCAATTCTTATAATACAAGAAAAAATTAAATAATTTTTAACTATATATATATATATATATCTTTCCTAGGTCTTAAATTATATTTAATCATTTTAGAGCCAGTTGGTAAAATATCATTCTGTACAAATTCTGTGATATCATAACTGTTATTAGGATTAAGTTTTTGTAGTGGGTCAAGAAGTATACTTGGCAATGTTTTTTCACTTGTTTTTGTGCATATAAACATTTGGTTTGCATGTCTTTTCCATTCTTTATTATCAATTGTGCGAACAATATAAGTTTGTTCACCGATTTTCTTTAAAATGTGTGCTTTTAACCAAGATACTTTTCCAGGTATAGAATAATCTTTTACCATTACAATATCATTTACATTGAAAACTGTTTTTGAATTTCCTTTATAATTCTTCTTCTGATTATTTTGATTTTTAGTAACAGTTTCTTTAATCTCCTCAAAGTTTTTATCTTTTACCATTCTGTTTGGATTTATTAAATCTAGCCTGGTTCTCAATTTCCTTTTATTGAACATTAAAAAAGCTGGAGAGACTCCAGTGCTAGCATGCACCGTATTTCTGTAATCTAATAAAAATCTACACAAAATGTCGTTGGTATCAGACAAAGGTGCATTACATAAATTTCGTTTTAAAGCAGTTTTCATTGTTTTTACTGCATTTTCCGCCTGTCCATTTGTTGAGGGATTGCCCACAGGTGTAGTGATAAGCTCAATTCCATTATTTTTAGCAAATTCTTTAAATTCTTTTGATACAAACGATGTACCAATGCATTTTGGTAAGCCAAAACGAGCAAATAAGTCTTTCAAAACGGATATTACCGCACGGCTGGTTGTATTTTTGGCCATGTCAATACATTCAAGCCATTTGCTTGAGCTGTCCACCACTACAAGGAACCAACGATTCATGAAAGGACCGAAAAAGTCGATGTGAATCCTAGTCCAAACATCTTCAGGGCTATCCAAAGGAATTAATTCATGATGTGGTGGATTAGTGCGCGTTGCTAAACAAGGTGCACACCTCTTTACTACATTTTCTAAATCTTTGGTTTGGTTTGGCCACCAACAACTTTCTCTAGCCATTGCCTTCATTTTTACAATTCCCATGTGTGTTTCGTGTAAAAAATCAACTATTTGACTTTGCAGTGCATTAGGAATAACTACTCTATAGCCCCAGAACAAACATCCCGATTCTTCGGATAGTTCAAATTTCCTCTGGAAAAATGGCTTTAAAGAGGTATCAGTACATTTCTCTGGCCAACCGTTCCCAACCATGTATATAGCTTTTCTTAAAACCTCGTCTTTATTTGCAGTTGATCGAATTGCCTCAAAATTCAAAAATTTATTTTTGTCTGCGATTTGTCGTACATAATTTATATAAATGTCGTTTGGAAAATTATAGATGTTTTTATTGAATTGCTGTGGCACTCTAGAAAAATAATCTGCAATGTTACCATTAGATTTAACATGTTCAATTTCAAACTGATATCCGGACAAAATTAATGCAATACGCTGTAATCTATTTGAAGCCATAGCCGGAATACCTTTCTTTGGGTTAAAAATATGCTGAAGCGGTTTATTGTCTGTAACCAGAATGAAATTTCGGCCGTACAAGTATTGATGAAACTTCTTTAATCCAAAAAGAATCGCAACAGCTTCGCGATCGAGTTGAGAATATCTCTTTTCTGTTTCAGTCAATGTTCTCGAAGCAAATTCTATTGACCTTTCCACACCTCTTTCATTTATTTGTGATAAAACTGCTCCAACACCCACTGGGCTAGCATCCACTGTTAACTTTGTTTTTAACTCCGAATTAAAGTGTGCTAAACAACTGTCCGAAGTTAATAACTTTTTTAACTCATCCACCGCTCTAGTGCAAGAATCAGACCAAACAAATCTTCTATCAGCTCTTAATAAGCAATGAAGAGGATGAAGCAATGTTGATATATATTGGTAAAAAGCGTCTGTAGAAATTAATTACTCCAAAAAAGGCTTGAAGTTCTTTTACTGAGGTAGGATATGCAATTTCATTAATTCCCCGAACTTTTTCTGGGTCCATATGCAACCCATTTTTATCTATGATGTGACCTAAATACTTAAGCCGTTTGCAGAAAAATTCGCATTTTTCTGCCGATATTTTAAAACCAGCTTCCGACAACAATCGTAGTACCATTTCCACTCGTTTGACATGCAATTTCCTATTTGGGGCACTAATTAGGATATCATCGAGAAATACTACCACTCCGTCCAACCCAGTTAACAACGAATCCATTATTTTTTGAAAAATTGCTGGCGCCGAAGCCAAGCCGTAAATTAATCGCGTATACTGGAAAAGTCCCTTAGACGTTGAAATCGTTGTATACTTTCGAGAAGATTGATCAAGTTCAATTTGTTGATAGGCCATACTAAGATCAAGTTTTGTAAACTCTTCCCCACCATGAAGTTTTGCAAAAATTTCTTCAATACGGGGCAATGGATATTTTTCAATATATACGTTCGGATTAAGAGTAACCTTAAAATCACCGCATGTACGGATACCACCATTCTTTTTTAATATTGGCACAATCGGCGTACCCCACTCACAATAATCAACAGGTTCTAGCACTTTCATAGCAACCAGATTATCAATTTCTGTTTCTACTTTTTCTTTAATAGCCAATGGCACCGGACGTGGTCTAAAAAAAATTGGTGTAGTCCCATCTTTTATTTTTAATCTTGCCTGACTATTTTTAAATAATCCAAGACTACCATCGAAAAGCGATCTAAAATTTTTTAAAATTTTCTCATTTTCATCAGCATTTCGCTGTGAAACGTACTTTAATTTAGCAAACTTAATTTCAAAAACTTTCAAGAAATTTCTCCCAAGTAATGGTGGACCGCCATTTTCTATCATAATGAATGTTATATTCCTTTTTTTGTTACCATAGCAGACACATGTATCACACACCCCTACCGGGCGTATATTTGCTCCGTTGTAAGCTTTCAACAACATATTAGTGTTTTTTAACCTATAATCTCTAAAATGTTCATTGAAAGTATAGTCTGAAATAACATTGTATTCAGAAACGGTATCTAAAATCAATCTTACTGTTAATAATAATTTTTATCTTAATAGGGCCGTCTGTCTCACTTAACATCGAAAAAAGATTTAAGCTATCATCGGTCATAAAGTTCAAATTTTTTGCCTTACACATTTTCTTCAAGTGACCCCGATGATGACATTGAGGGCATTTGTATGACTTATATCTGCAGTGTCCGCTTTGATGGTTAGAAAAGCCACATACAGCACATTGCTGATCTTTTCTTGCTTGCTGCTCTTGGTCATACTGCTGTTGATAATGTTGCTGCTGTGGCCGCGTTGATTGACTTCGTGGCTGTTGCTGTGACTTCTTCATTAGCTTTGGTTTTTCGTTTCTCCCATAGCCCTTGCCGTTATTTCTGCGCATATAGTTTATATCGTTTTCGGATTTAACCTCAACTTCGTACTGATTTTTGATATATTCAGCACTGTTGGCAATTTCGACTGCCCTTTCAAACGGCAACGAGAGCGATTCCAAAAAAATTTTGTCCCTAGCCGGACCTTTTTCCAGACCCATTACGAATTTGTCTCGGACGACTGTGTTCAAAATTGCACCAAACTCACAATTAGCGGCTAGTGGGCGTATCCGTACTGCCCATTCATTTGTAGTCTCAGCCGGAATCATAGTTGCAATATAGAATTTAAATCGCTCCGCAAATCCACATGACGGTGGTTTGAAATGTGTTTCCATGGCTGCCATGCATGCGAGGTAAGTGGTCGTCCCTGCATTCACTTTAGTTGTACTCAACAAGTTTTCCAACAAAACATATGAACCTTCGGAGAGGGAGGTCAGCAAAATAGCTTTCTGTTTCCCATTATCCGTCACATCACCTGCGATGAAATACTGTTCCAGTTGAAATTGAAAAACGCTCCATGTGTTTGACAAGTAATCAAATCTTGGCACCATTAAACCGTTCATTATACTTTTTTATCCTCGTAGCCACTGTGATGTCTTCAATATGACATTTATTTACCGAATGATAGTCGAGTTTCTATACAATTCGTACATACTTGTGTATATGCTAATTTACTTATATTCAATTATATGCTTAGGAGTATGTTCAGTTAAAGCCTAATTACGTGTATATAAATAGAGTATTAAAGTAATGATTGTACAGTACGGCTGTTAAGTACAGGGCTGGGAAGTATACCACAGTGCTCAAAAACACTTGAAATATTGACAGTGGCATACGGTGAGAATACGAGTACTCTGAGTCAAAGAAATGTTTAGAAGTGGTACAAGCTTTTCGCAGAATGTCGAGAAGATGTGAATGACGACGCTCGCTCTGGACGCCCCAGCACGCCAACAACCAATGAAAATGTTGAGAAAGTGAAGAAAATTGTTATGGAGAATCGTCGAATCACAATTAGAGAAATTGCTGAGGATGTTGGCATATCGGTTGGCTTATGTCATGCAATCTTTTCGGAAATTTTGGGCATGAAGCGTGTGGCAGCGAAGTTTGTTCCAAAATTGTTGCATTTTGGCCACAAACAACGAATGAATGACGTCAACGATGATCCAGATTTACTTAAAAGGGTCATAACTGGTGAAGAATCATGAGTTATGAGTTATGGTTATGACATCGAAACCAAAGCCCAATCGTCCCAATGGAAGAGTCCAGGAGAACAAAGGTTTTGCTCATTGTTTTCTTCGGTTAGCATGGCGTAGCGCATCAGGAGTTCTTACCATAAGTTTGTACGGTAAATAAGGAGCATTACATTGAAGTTATGCGCCGTTTGCGTGAAGCAATACGAAAAAAAAACGCCCGGAATTGTGTAAATAAATTAATGGCTTTTGCATCATGATAAAGCACCTGCTCATTCATCTTTGCTTGTAAGAGATTATTTGGCCAAAAACAACATCGTTATCATGCCTCAGCCACCGTATTCACCAGATTTGGCCTCCTGCGACTTTTTCTCGTTCCCAAGATTGAAGTGAGCCATGAAAGGACAGCGTCTTGCGACGATTGAGGAGATAACAACCGAATCGTTGGGAGAGCTCAAGGACATACCAAAAAGTGCATATCAGAACTGCTTCGAGGATTGGAGAAAACGCTGGTACAAGTGTATTGTATCTGAGGGGGACTACTTTGAAGGAGATAAAATAGAAATTGATCAATAAATAAATATTTTTTGAGAAAAATTAAAATTCACCTTTATTTCTCAACACACCTCGTATGTTTCATAAAGTTGGCACTTTCTACCAAAATAATTTGTTTCAAACTACTAGTACCATCAGTCGGCTATAGGGGCCGCTCACTCCTATTTTCCTACCTTTCATGCAGGGAAAATATAAGTTATGCAGATATGGAGGGACAACAATTATTAATATTAAATATTAATATTAACATTTAATATTTGAAATTTTTTTGGAAAAAAACATATTGATTTTGTTCATTAACAAGCGTAATTCGTTTTAGTTGTTATATTTTTTCCCTCGTTTTGTGCAAAATATTATAAAAACTCCATTCTGCTTTGGTACAAAAGTACAATGATTGCCAGAATGGATGTGATGGGTCGTTAGACATTTGAAAAACTACTCCGTCATTTTCATTCGCAGAGCTAAGTTTGGTAAATGCCTTCACAATTGGTTTGAATGTAATTTTTATGGGGTTACTAGAGAGGACGTGGTTATCCGTTTGATTTTTAAAAAGTGTACCAAGCATTATAACGCTTTTCAACAATTTAAGTAATTGTTGTAAGCGAATTAGAGTACAGCAAAAAAAATTAAATTTTGATAAATCAACCAATTTGTATGGGAGTTTCCAGAAGGGGTACGGTAATTTAATGTATTGAACAAGAACCCGGGCTACTGCAAACTACCGATTATGTATTAAAGTTTAAAGACTGAATTAATAAAATCAGCCAATTGTATCGGGGGCACCAGGCGAGGTGTGGCTTTGATGTCTATTTCTATTGTGAGACATGCATGAAAAAGAAACGAATCTAACAATATGTCGCCTAAACTGTACATTTATATGGGAGGTATAAGACGGGATGTGGTTTTCCTAAACATTATGAAAGAATGCAATGAACAAACATTTAGGGTATGAACGGACAAACATTTACGTGTAAGAAGTTACAGGAAGGAAATTGAATTTCTGAAAATAGGTGAATTTGCATAGGAGGTATTAGAAGGGATGGACCGATATCGCCCATTTACAACCCCCTGCTGCGATCTACTAATATATTAGGCTGTACCCAGTTTTAAGGGGTTCCATTAAGACTTATGACAACTATCATGTGTACCAAACGGACAGACGGACATCGTTCAGTCGACTTAAAAACTTATGAAGCACACTTGGTCAAAAGACAACTGATCTATTAAACGCTACCTCCATTCCTCCGGGTGAAGGTGTAATTACAAAAGTAAGCTAATAAAAAAATTTAAATAAAGGCGTAAATTTTATAGTCCAGCAATTTTTAAAACAGGTTACTTATTATGAAACATTTCAGAGAACTTTCTGTACATATTTTGAATGTAGTTGTCGCAATCTTTGTCTGTGGTAGTGTAGGGAGAATGATACAAATATTGAATCTGTCTGCAATTCCAGAACATCGCAATTTGCCGTAAAAATTTTCCTTACCATAACGGTTTATGGTCATCATACATCACCGATAATGTAATTTTCTCAATGATTGGCCAATTTAAAAAGAAAATTTGTTTGGTTTAAAATAATGCTTTTGAACGAAAATTATGACAATCTCCCTGTAATCCCCCACCAACTGTAAAGAGTAACCCTGTCGCAGAGGCGTTACCAGGCGTTGAGTTAAAATCAAATATTTAAAAACTACGGGAAAATAATGAGAAAGAGATTTAAAAAATTTACTACATTTTCTTAATATAACAACATTCATCAGCCCACTATTCTTCAATTCTTTCCTATTTTGTAACTACAGAATACGTATACGCATCCAAGAGGCATGGGGCAATAAGTTTTTACCAATAAATGCTTAAAATTAATGCACAATACTGTATTTAGTACAGTTTAATGAAAAGTATACATCCAGGAACATATGGGTTAAAGTAGGAAATTTGTATTGGAAGTAAGGGGAAGAGGGGGATAAGCCGTTAAAGATTTTCACATCTTACTAAATTACTGCGGTCAACGGATATTTGTATGCCAGGTGTCAGAGGGGGCGTGATAACTTGTTCGATTATTCTCAAATTTTTAATGGAATGTACCCGAAAGGGCGGGAAAATAAGTTCAATTTTCATTCTGTAATTCCATGGAAGACATGAACTTATATGAACAAATGGGTGTATATACGTGATCAGTTGTTCGTTTTCTAAAATTTTACCCTACAATTCAGTAAACAACGGACAAAAAAATCAAATCCCAGCAGTCTATCGTTAGGACTTGCAGTGAAAAACTTAATTTCGAAAAATCGGTAAATTTGTGTGCGAGAGTATTACCCATTTTCGTTTTTGAACGTTATCTTAGCGTGTACCAAATTCAACTGAATTTGGTGTAACCGGATAAGAAGATATGAATTGTAGAATGCATTTGTTTACTCGGCCATTTGTATGCGATTTTTTTCAATTTCAGCGAAAATTATAGACTTAAACAATTGACAAAAGCTCAAGTCGATGCAGTCTGTAAATTAGAAGTTAAAGGAAAAAATCGATCAATTTGCATGGGAGGTACTAGAAGGGACGGGTCATCTGCAATTCCCGGCTACGATTTGCCAAAATATTAAGCCATGCAAGGTATTAGGAAGTGTCGTAGATATTTACTACGGTTATGACGTCTACCAGCGATCCAGCCAAACAGACGGAAATTTGATTAAAAGATACCTTAGGCGACCTCAAACAATTCTTTATGGGCATTACATATTTGCCATATCAAATAATATATTTCTTAATTCTAATAGATGACATTTGTTGAATTTCTTTCTTTTCCATGAAATTGGGTTTGAAAGTGCGTTAATTCTATTCATATAAATTATTATACTTCAGATAATAAAAACAGATTGTCGTCTTTTTGTACCAAACGCTAAGAAGATTATTCTGGTTCTGGTATGACTCTTGATGATGGTTTCGGGCATAAGAACATACGAAAAGTATCGTAAATATAATCACACATGATATTTCACTTCTATATCCTGTTCACGCATATTCAATAGATTAATTCCTTTAGTTTTATAGTGAAAAATTACGTCACCTGTGCATGTGTAATCCAAATGCTATGTTCCTACCTCTTTGCTTAAAGTTGTTTCATAAATTCTGTATAAAAAACTAATAATAATAATTGCTTCTGGTTCTCTGTAGTAGTGATACTCTATCATTTTAATCAAATTAATTGCCTCTTTAGCTTTCAGTCCAATGTTCGGTGTCACTCATTTATCCTGTTGCTTGCCTGGAAAACAAATCCTCATAAATTATGGCTATAATTATAACATGACTACATAATATTTTGTCTACGTGGAGGATGGACATGCTATGCCATTAATATTGTGACAATTTATCACATCATATTTGTAATTATAATGTCTTATCAATATAAGCAACAAAGTGCCTTTAAATTGTTTACAGACTTTCACAGAATTAGCAAGCAACTATGACAAAACAATTTCCGACAAAATATACAAAATGCCAGGGTTCACAAAGAGGCCTTCAACGTTTCAGTGACAGAAAAAAAGTGAATTAACTTTTATAGCCCCGAAAGAAAATTGATGTAATGAAATTATATGCCATTTCCATTCACTTACCTTACTTTTAGAAAAATGGAAAAAGAGGGGGCGAAAGAAAGTTTAAAGTTGTTGTTTGAAGATGTACTGTAGGGCTGTGATGGGCAGCTGATGAGTAGGGGGCAAAAATACATTAGTGAAATGGAGTTCAGCATATTGTGCGAATTTATTGTACCGGAGAGTGATACCCAAAAGTTGGCAAATAAATAATAACACAATAAAAATGGAATTTTACAACACCTGAGTTACAATAATAACCGAAATAACAGCACAAACAAACAACGAAATAACGCACAATCTGGGGGGAGCAGACGACTACATCGAAAACCCCCTCCATTTAAAAAAGCCAACATCAACATTATTATCTGCAGCATCAACGCCTACATCTCTGCTGCGACCATCGCCGTAGCCATCATCATTGTTATCATCATCACCGATATCCACCGTTGGTCCGTAGAGAAACAAGCAAAACTGAAAGCCACGAAAGCCACAAATGCACTTTGGGTATGGGTTATGGGGGGACGGTGGGTGTTTAAGGAAAACGTACAAATCTCACATAAAAGAAAACCAAAGCAATCTAATAAATTATTCCAATGGCAAACAATTTGTAAAAGTTGAACTAAATACGAAAAGACATACGGAAGAGGGATTCGTTTCAACTCTCACGCACAAAAATATATTTACATGTACAGAGGTACGAGGGTTGGCGGTTGACTGCTACATTTGATCTAATATTATTTGTTGCAAATTCGTCATTAATATTGGCTTGTATTTTTTAGATACTCCATATGAGATGTAAGAAACTGAAGTCGAAATAAAAGCGAGTAACTTCGTGTGATTCAAACATACTTGCAAAGTTTGAACGGCAGATATCCATAAACGACGAAAATGTATCATAATTCGTAAACACTTTGCTTTTTGGAGAATTCTATTCCCTGAGAAATAGGAATGAGCGCATATATCGTTTGATGTGAAGAAAGGTGAGTTAGATCTAACTATCTTAAGGCAAAATTCATCCAGGACGTTTTACGACGATTGGGCTTCATCCCTGTGTCTGTCCGAGTAAGTCTTCACAGATTCTTATGACTTTTTTTTACTGTGACAATATTTTCACAAAGGAATAATGGGGGTAGCGGGAGCGGGGACAAATATGACAAAAAATAGTTTTACTCGACTAACTTCGAAGTGACATACGCTAATCTTTTGGTACTGAACCAATTAGTCCTTTCTACCTTTCTGGTACGCCCGTACAAGTGCTTTTAAACACTAATATTTTTTTTTTTTTATCATAAGTATCTACCCGAATCCAATAAAACTTTGTATAGAATAATTGCTTAAAATTTCTACGTACATTCTAACTTAGGATTAAAACTGGACAAGCTCACTGTATTGGTTTCCATTCTTATAAAATTTGACAAATTTATAGTATTCGGCACAGCTGTTGATAGCGACACAAATAGTTTATCAGCTAACCTGCACATAAATGGCTTTTAACTTAATACTTTGTTTTCTACATAAATTTTAAATTGATGCTTATATACTATAACTTTGCATACTATAGTTCATTTCGGTACTTTCCATACATAATGACGGATTTGAACAAAATCTGTTTCGCCTATAATTTATTTATGGGTTCCATTAGTCCAAGATGTCATCAGTCTTAGTATTTTCTGGAGCATAACATAATTTGGATTCTAGCGTAATTTTCAAACTACATTGAAACCTAAAATCCCTTTATTGTGCACGCTTATGCTTAGAATACGCAAATGCAATCTTCAATACGTTTACTATCACGCAAGTTAAACAAAGTTTGTATAATAAATCTTTCAGATATTTACTTTTTTGTATAAATTACAAACAAAACGTGCTTAATTTTGGTAGACATGACTTTAATACAATGCTCAATTTATTATTTGTTTAAAGTTTGTTATAGAGTTTCTTTTCACAAATATTTATATACGATTTATATACGATATATTTATATACGATTGTATGTACGTAGCTACAAGCTACAAGAAATCAGTGAAGATATTTCATTGCTAAGTAAGTATTTTACATTTGTTGCCATTGCGTAATTTGCGCACACTTCAATTTTTCCAATATACAGGATGTCCGTCGGGAAGGTAAATTACTTTGTTGTTTATAATTTTTGATTAAATGATAGAGAATGGATCTTATATTGATAAATATTTTATTTAATGTCGGTAATTACGTATGGTATACAATATCAGATAAATGTCCGTCCCTGTTAGCCTCACAAATGCGGGCTCTTTTGAGCACATTTTTCACTACAATCTCACACATTTCATTAATTTCAACACGAATATTTTGTTTGAGTTGCTCAAGCGATTTTGGTTTATCTGCATAAACCTTGCTTTTCAGATATCTTCACAAAAAGAAGTCCGGAGCAGTCAAATCAGGCGACCGTGGTGACCAATCAACATCACCATCTCTTGAAATAACTTGTTTTGGAAAGAGGTCTCGCAGTAATTCCATTGTAATCCTGGCTGTATGCGATTTGGCACTGTCTTGTTGACATCATATCATGATATCGCTCCCCATTGACAGTTACCGTTACGCCGTTTTTTAGTTGCAAAGAAGTAAGGTCCAATGATTCCTCCTGACCAAATTGCACATCAGACTATCACATTTAATGGATGCAGAAGTGAGTGATGAAAAATTTGAGGGGTTTCCATTATCAGCTGCAGACCCTCTTTCTTCGAAATCATTCACTACACGATTAATTATATGTCTTGTTGGCACGTTGTTTCTCCCAAAAATTTCGTGTAGCTTTCTCATCGTCACAGTAATCAATGACCGATTTTGATAAAATGTTTTAACGATTAGAACACTTTGGTTTATTGAATATTTTTCCATAATAAATTTGCCACGTCTCTACTTCACGACTGGCAAATATGAACTGTCAAGGCTAATATTTACCAAAATGGCGGCAAAACAAAGTAATATACCTTCCTGACGGGCACCCTGTACTTTTACCAAGTTTTGTGAATAAATCTGCTCCTTAAGATGCCAGTTCGATGTGGATTTTCTTTTGAAACGATGATGATAATGATTAGCTTTAGTATGTCAACGCGTTTCACTGCCTCTCAGATTTATATTAATAATTATGGAAAATCTGAAGCGCACAGTTTACGAAGTTGGAACAGAACCGGGTACGGTTTTTTTCATTATTTTCCTTGCTTTGAATCATATCAACAGGAATCATAGGAATCGGTTGTACAACAACCGTGATCAATTATTTTGTTATGAAAGCAAAAGGCCGGTAAGTGATGGAATGTCTCACATTTTTCCAGAATAAAATTCTAAAGGTTTTGTTTCGAAATACATTATTTTGCGCACGTATTTTGTGTTTAGTGTCATTTGAAATATTTGGTTTATCGCCTGTTCATTCTTTAAATGTCTAGTGGAAAAAGTTATATTATTCCTAAAGGAACAAAGACGCTTTTGTATGATATATATTTGTTTCCGTCAGCTTGTTTGAATTTCACAAGCAAGTTTGAATTCGGACAGAGTCGATAATCCATCACAACTACAAATTCATGTGTTTTTCACTTTTAATCCTGTGCCACTTCCGATTTAATGACACAGTAGGAAACCCATCCCTCATTTTCCTAATCTCAATCGGATGTTTCTGCTTATTTCAGCATTTCCTAAAAATTGCTCTTTTTCTTAATTTTTAGCCTAAATTAAGGCATGCCATATTTCGAGCTCTCCAGGCTGGGTAGTAGTTGCAATGCTGATTTTAGAGTAAAATTATGTGAATTTTTAATTGTAAGCGATGGCAACGGACTTTGTACTTCCAACACAAAGAAAGCGTTACGAAATTCTTAAATTTTACAATTTCCAATGTGTCTTTATGATTTCTGTCAAAAAGTTATCCTTAAACACGAGAAAAAGTTCTCATATTTATCAAAATAGAATACAATTCTTCGTGATAACGTCAGAGAGAAGAATTGAATAACTAACTACATTTTCAAAAAGTAAGATCAGATCATTATATTTTAATCATTCTTCCAAAGAGCTATTGGTAAAAGGTATTTTGGGAAAACCGACCTGTGGGTAAATTCTACGGCGGGAACTCAAGTAAAATATTTATATAGCAATATAATATCCGATTGTTTACTGATGGTGATGGAACTTTGCACTGGAGATGATATAATCATAGGCAATGTTAGAAAAGTGAAACTTTTGAAAACTTCTGGAAACAGTCCTACAATTTTAGAAAGAAATCAAGTATTCGCAAAAATTGATATTTTACAAATTGAAATTTTTTAATTTGTGTATGTTTTGAACATTTACAAATATGTTTTCAACAATTAAGATTATAAATAATAATTTTCGTAATTGTGAAACAATCTACAGGTATTACAAATATTTATACTTAAAATGGAATTTTTGTCCAACTATGCCCAATGTTTAGAAAGGGAACAGCCACTGTGACATTGTGGAAGTCAGACACCTTCACCCAACATCCTTTTGCATTGGCCAGAAAGCCGTGGTAATCGCTGGATTGATTTCAACAAATGCTGTGGGTCAACACATAATGAGGGAAGAAAAGTTATGACTTACTGAACCTAATTATTATAGGAATTGCAAGGAAATCAATATTTTTCTCTAAATCGGTTAATTTGTATGAGAGGCAATAAAAACCTGATGCTTGCTAAGTTATACTGATTTTAATACAATTAAATTTAACATGTAAATTTTCGAATGTGTGTCTTATACTATTAGAGAAAGTTGGAGAAAGAGGCGGCCGGAAGAGGCATGATAATGCAGTCAATTTTCATTCTCTGCCCCTATACTCTTACCGCACATCAAGGGTTGTAGTTGTACTAAAGATAAGAATCAAAGTATATGTATATATGGGATAAATGGAACATTTATTATGGAAGTATAAGAAGGGGAATGTTTTATTGCAAAATTTTTTTAAATTTTACCAAATACTATTTGGCAATAAAAAATATAGATAAAAATTCGGTTTGTTGCAGTCTATGAACCAAAATTTACAGACAAAAAATTTAGTCCCGATAATTTAAATGGGAGAAACCAGAACGCCCCAACCGATATAGCCGGCTTACAACCCACGGCGTTGATCTGGTAAAATGTTAGGCTGTGCTAAATATCAAGAAATTGCATAAAAATCTACGGCGGTTATCTTTTCTGCCAGCAAACCAACCAGGCTGACATATGGACATCGCTCAACCGATTCATACTAAATGATATATAGAAATAAAGATACCTCCGGGTGAAGGCACACAAATAGATCAAACATATTCTGCGTTTTGTTGCCTTTCAAACTACTAAAAAGTTTTATGTACTTTTTAGCCTACTAAACAAGAATTTTCTGTGCCCTAAACTCTACCATCATTTAATAAAGGATGAAAACTTATTCCCCAAAATCTGAAAATTGTGCTACTCTTCATATATTTTGAGTTTAGACTTCTGCCGTTGTTCACGTAGAAGATATTTCGTGAAAATTTCTTACAGTTCATGTACAGTTGCTTTTTAAAAATATGTCATTCAATAAGTTTTTCATTGTCAAAAAACCAAAAAGTATCGGAAAGAAAATAAAAAATATGAATTCTGCCGAGCTCGACGCCACGAATCTAGACAAATCGTATGAAATATATATTTTGGAGGAAACTCGGGCTTCTTCAGAGAGAAAAATATTATCTAATGTTTTTTTAAATTGTCAATTTTTTAAGAAATCAATAACTTATGTTTGAATAAATGGACACATTTTCCAAATTTACCCTCTTTCAACCTTTTCCAGTCCCAAAATTGAAGAGATATTGTGGGAAGAAAAACGAAGATTAGCATTGAACCAAAAAAAACCAAATTTGAATCATTGAATATTTAAAATGCAAATATTTTGGAGACTGATACTTTAGCCGCAGAATTAATGTGTACAAAGTCAAAAAAAGGTTGGCCATATTTCTTCCTGTCCAATGGCACGTTTTTGTTGTACGACCCTCTTAAATGCCAGTATGTGTATGTCCACGCCAGTCTAAATACAGAATACAAATAAAGAGAAAGGTAGAGCTACAACAAAATTGTATTCCACAACATGAGGAAATCGAAGTGAAACACAAAGCAGAGCGTGGTTACATAAAAATTGAACGTGGCTGTGCCAAAGTCAGAGCTTTAAGAACTTTGGGATAGCAATCATCTGCCCAAAAGCATACGATTGGAAAGGGAAGGTTTGAAAAATAGTACAGCTTAACAATATAAGTACCCAGTCGCAACACATCCACATAATTTGCCTTTCACAACGCAAAAAGCAAAGGAAAGAAGGAGCAAATTAGTCTCTAGATGAAGCAGAACCTGTCTCGGGTAGAGTATAAATAAAATAATAAGATAGTTAATTATTTCGACGCGATAATTAACAGATGGTAAATGTCCAATATGTAAAGCGAAACATTTTATGTTAAGTAAGGGAAACGCTTCTTTCACTTCTGCCTTGGAAAAGTCTTGATATTCAATGAGGGTGCACAAAAATCTAAAAACATGCAAATTACAATTTTTTTTAATTTTACTTTAAATGGACGTTTTGAACTCTAGATTGCACAGCGGACGTTATTTAAGTTGTTTAATGGAAAGATGAAGCACAAGAAATTCGTGACATTTTTTAACACAAGGAATTCTACGGTGGTATACATATTCTTAATGTTTCCAGTAATTAAAATAACATACAAGTTATATATGGTAGAGTAAAAAGAAATCCATGACTTTTTAAATATAATTTAATGTTTAGTTTAGCATAGTTATGGTCAAATATCCATCGTTTTGTTCGATAACTTTTTGCCATTTTGAAGATAATTTTATTATACCCCTCTTATAGAAACCCTCGTCGCTATTGTCAGAAAACTGGAACAGTCGATTTTCACAAACTTCTCTCGAGCTGAATCTTTCACCAGAAAAACATTCGTCATAAACAGGTACGTAGGCACCTGCCACCCAAACTCCCGGTGCTTTTGGCGATTCACTAGCGTTGTCCTGATGGAATATATTTCCTCCCCTCTTGGTTAGAGCTGGTCGCTTTTGTGCGTTAACTCTGTTAGCATCTTCTTCTTCTTTTTGTATACAGACTCAATCAAGTGGTTTCTAACAAATGGAACATGACGGTCGAACTTCACGATTTCCATATCCGTTTTCGACATTAAATTTACCAGAACGAAATGGACGAAACCAAAATTGCGTAAGATTGGCTGTTACAGTATCAGGTCCATACACACTATTCAGATTTTCCGCTATCTTTCTCTTTGCTCAGATAAAACTTAGTCAAGAAATCACAAAACTGACTATCCAAGTAGTCTTTTGGATACGAAATCGTATCTTTCTAATACCGCCTTCTAAGACCGACTTATTGAAATTAGTTTTTCCTAATTTCATCCATACCTAATTTCATCTATATTCATTTATTTCACGGAATTGCATGAAATTTTAGTAATATTTAGCACGCATTTAACAAACTAAGACCTTACGGTACCATACATTCAAATTAGCCGATTTAGCAAAAATTGATGGTCTCTCCATAATTCGTAAGCGGGGGACTGCAGATAATTGTAATTTAGACCGTTGTGTTAGATATTTACTACTCACTTTCTAGCACTTCTCATTCCCTTACACTGACGCAAAAAGACCTTGCGTAAAGATCTATTTAAGTCATCTAGCCTGACTGAGATTTTTGTATATGTTTTGTAATAATCATGTCCACCAGCTGTTGCCTTATCATTTCTCTAAAGGAGCTCTCTCTAGAACTTTTTTGAGCACCCTCACGATGTTCATATAGGTGAAGTTAATACGTCTAAGAAGGGGCTACATCCACCCCCAGAGAGAATTAATTGCTACGCTAATGCATAACGGCGTACTTCAACGTAAGAATTCTTGTTTCAACTTTATTGATACGAGTATATCAATAACATAAGTCGAACTAAGATATTCTATTAAACGATTCACAAAACAATAAAATATGTGCGAAAGCTTATATTTAATATATTTTGCCAAAAGTTTTTGTTCTTTAAAAAAAAACTTATGTTAGAAAGTAAATCAACTTAATTTTGCCAATATGAGGAACTATTGGAAAGGGTTGGATATGTATTTTAGGAAACCGATTAATCACATTAAATTTTAGTTCTTATTATATCGATTTAAGTAACTCTGGTTTGTGGCCACAGATGTATCTGCACATATACCTAGACATATACATACATATACATATACATACATGTGCCTGGCCTAGACATGGATCTGGTTGATATATCCAATTCCTTGGACATGATTTTCTGCTTTCTAAGGGGATTTCTTCGAATTTTTCCACGCACTGCTTTTACTACCGCACTCGTACGGACAACGCGCGGGCGACCACTTTTTGGCCTGCCTTCTACTCCAGACAATTCGCCGAAGCGAGCAATAGCACGATAAACGAACATTCTTGATATTCCAAGTGGTTTTAGCAACTCGAAAATTTGGCCAGCACTCTTTCCGCACTTATGCAACGCTATTACGCCGACTCGATTCTCTTTAACGCCCCACTCCATGTTAATAGATTGCAAACTGAAACCAAATTGACTAGTATTCTTCACTAATCAGTGCATGTGTTCTGAAAAAAAAGTTAACGGTTCTATTCCCGCAAGAAGTTTTGAACGATAAGCGCTGGAAATTGTGTGTTTATGCATTCAACTGACGACACACCAGTATTTTTATTTCTAATTATTATTCCTACTGAATTATTATTAATTAACTATTACCTGTTTCACTTTCAAAATGTTTTCTGATATTGAAAATTAATCTCATATTTACTCGTACATTTCGACGCATCTGACCAATCTGACCAATATTTTACTCGACATTTTGGAAAAGACAGTCGATGTTGGATATTTTAGACTTCATGTGATATTACTTGATTCACATTCATTATGAAAGTGAAAGATTACACTAACATTTGTCTGCTGGAATAAAATATTGTATATCGTGAAAATAAAAGCAAACAATCCGTGAATGGATTTGGAAGGCTTGCTGAAAGAGATGCATATTTAACTGAAAATTGAAAAGTCTGTTTGAAAAGCTTTTACTATACTCGACGACTGATCGGTTGCTCGAAGTATTCATTCGACAAATCACATCGTCCAACATAATATTGACGATAATTGCCGAATTGTTGTGTACAAACAAAAGAGAATTCGTTCAGTCGGAATGCAAACTTTGGAGGGTATCACACTAATATAACCAAAAATAGCACCTATTTTAATCTTTACATTTGTGTCATATTGTGTCATATAAAACCTTCCGAAACACGAATAAGTGATCGTCGGATCCTTCGAGATGCTCGCGAAGCTATCAGAATTGTTCATATTCATATCTACATTCAATTCATCTTGATAAATTTATTTTAACTCAGTAGTTTTGTTCCGTTATCGTCCCTGAACGTGTTTACAATGAGAATTCTATCCACTTTGATCGAGTTGTCGGTATTATAAGCAAGCAAACCCTGAAACGTTTTATTTCTATTTAGGTACAAAATGAAAGGCAATGCATTAAATATATCGTAGCTAAAGTATATGTTCAATATACTGTTTCGGTCAGTACAAAAATTTCCAATTATTTCCAATTCAGAATTAATCAATTTCCCTGGTTAGTCTGTGTTCTAAATCGTTTTACTGGCTAAATGTTCAACATTTGTTGAACTGTATTGTGAGTGCACACCCAATTAAAATACTATTTGAGCTGATCACTGACTTTTATGGCAATATTCACATTTAAATGAGAACATAATTTTTTAGGATTATTAATTGGTTTTAATGTTGTTTCGGCCAAAAACGAATGCCTACCATAAGTTAAACTATTAACTTGAGAAGCTAAGAAGAAATTATGTTCTAAGACCCCCAAAATGGTTTGTGTCATAAAACTGGTTGTAGAAGTAATTAACTTCGTTAAATCGAATGTGTTGAATTCGCCTCAACTCAAAGAACTTTCAAAGCCTTACGATTCAGGTGATAATATTATATTTTATGCAGAAATTTTAATTTTGATTTCGGTTGTTAGTCGGTAGCTAATAACCGAAATTTCCAAACAAAATGTTTTCCATTTTATGGGCTGTGCTGTGTGATAACTATTAATAGCTATTAATTTAGTTTATTCACAAAAAAAAAAAAAAAAAAAAAAAAAAAAAAAAAAAAATTATTTCATTAAATCCCATGATTTTCTACAAGTTTCCTTCAAAAAGCTTTTATCTCTGCGACCTATAGTGTGCGACTTTTACAATTTACTAGCGGACCCGGAGAACTTCGACTCGCCACAATTTAACGCCTTTAGATAAACTCCCGAGTAATAATAAAACACAGATAGTTCAAATGTCAATGCGATTTATTTGAATAGAATCGAAATCAGTAGATAGCGATATGATGAACAATGTTTTCGCAAAAGCCAATCGAATGGGGAACTGAATCCGCTTGAATTGGAATGGAAGATCCGTTGGAATTTGCCCTTGATGATCGTCGCTTTAATCACATTGAGGTGGTGATCGTGCAGCGCGAACTTGTGCAATGCGGGCACGTCTCCATTCATTTGATTATCACGGACATTTTGACTAATTATTGCACGACGTAGACGACGTCCAAGGTTTGATTGTCTAATAGATGGCATTAGTCAAGCAAATAACTCTTCCTTAAACTTACGAAATTAATGTATCGCAATAAATGCCCGCAATCCAATAAGATAACCTTACTTTTTACACGCAAACTTATTTTCGGGAAAAATGATCGAATTTATAAATATTGCACTGAATCTCAATTGATTGTACTGCTTGTGCCGTTTACGCGTGTGATAAGCGATATATGAGTATCCGAAATCAACATAATAATACGCAAAACTCGAATCAATTGCAGCAAGAAAAATAGCACATTTGTTTAATAGAAATGTACACCTGTCAAATTGCGCCCAGCCTAAGTCAACGTATTACGCCATCTACGGGGTTGTGGCTTTGAACGCAGCACAGTGCCATCTGTTATTTGTTTCGTTAACTTCTCTACCCAAAATTCACGCAAAACGTATTTTATCACAATATATTTCGTAATTTTCCATCCAAACTCATCAAATCATGCGAAATCTCACAAATGTTTGAACTTTAGAAAGTATCTGTGTGAAAGAAAGAATTGATGCTGAACTAAGTTTAGGGTTGGTCTAAAACAATTTGTTTCGCCATTTCATCAGAATAGTTATAAAAAGTTGGCTTCGATCGGACATTTTTTTTATTTATTGGGAAATGTATCAAACTATATTTTCGTATAAGCTTTTGTTTTAATCATAAATTGGAATGTTTTGTGTTTGCCAAGGTATTCTAATACGAGTTTGAGGCTTGCTGAAATTTACCCATGTAAATGGCAAAAACACATCCATGCTACTTGACGTCGGTTGAGAGTGTGGGAAGTTCGAATACTTTTGCACTGGTTGCTCCGTTTTTTGTTCTACAGGTAAATGGCGAGTCATTTAAATTTTTCTTTTTGGAAATGCAATGCAATGAACAATGCAAATTCACCTGGAGGAATGCAAGCATACGAGTATATCATTTAATACAGCAAAAATATTACATCCAAAAGGGTTGACTAAATGCGTTTCATAATTTTTACTATTAAGCGATCCAACTTAGTACAACCTCCTCGCATGCGGGAGTTGTAAATGGGCTATATCGGCCCAATCTTTTTGGTACCTCTCACACAACTCTTAAAGTTCAATTTCCTATAGTTGCTCAATCGTAATATGCAATACCTCAAGTTTTAGTAGAATTCTACGTAAAATGTAAAAAAAAATTGATCGATTAACCTCACCCCTTCTGGTACTTCTCACATAAATGACAAATTTTTCACATATATTCTTAGGTTAATATCTTTTATGTAAATGTACAGCTTTTGCCAAAGTAGAATCCCAGAATAAAAACGGATCACATTACATGCCCCTTCTGTTATCTGATTAAATTAACCGAATTTCGGAAGTTCAGTTTTTCCATTATAACTTCATATTCGTAGATCGGAGTAACTTAAATTTTTATCCAACGAAGCGTTGGTTAACCACTTCCAAAACAACGGTAATGAAATTATTAAAAACATTAGTTCCATTTCCATTTATAATTCCTAACAATTAGGTATAATGACCGGTAAACTAAGTTTGTCCTTCCATTTATAAAAACTTCAAATACTCAGAGACCCAAAAAAGTATATACATAGGTATACATTTCCATATCACCATAAGAATCTATGCCGCTAATGTCAATATTGTGAACTACAATTAATGGTACAGAATGTATAAGCTTCGATCCTACGAAGCATTAGGTGCCTTTGCAGTTCAGTTCCGGTCTGCTGATTGTTTTTTTTTTATGGAAACTATCAAATCCGTCGGAATCAGAGAGCACATTTTGTGGTAGAAACAACTGATGCTTACATATGCTTTTTCAAAGACATTTTTAAAGCAATTATTGGGGGAATGCTTTTCAATGGAACTTTTTCTAAAGACACATTCTGAAGACATATTTTCTGCAACAAAGCTGGATTCTACTAAATAATGAAAAATTACAACCAAGAATTTAAATTTCCATCACGCCTACATCACACGTGAATATATGGAGAAGATGCATCATAAAATAGTGTTTCCTTTCTATGACAATCCTATGTTAATCTCATCAATGATTACGCAATTTTTCACTACTTTTACATCACAAAATGTAATGAATGTTTAATTTCTTAAATGTGTTTTTTTTTTTGCTGGGTAATATTGTTAACTTCACATCTTTCTAGTGGTTGTACTGAATTCAGTCAAATGTGGCACAAACTATGCGTTTGTTAAAGTACATTTTAGGAATGAAAACGGGGGGCATTCGTACGGCCCTTCTATATTCTTAGCATTATATCTCTCCAGTGTACTGAATTCGGTACATGTTATGCATTTGCTGAAGTTAGCTCTGGGAATGTGAACGGATGTCATTGCCGCACCCATTCTGGTCCTTCCACACAAATTGGTCGACTTGTCCAAATTTAATTTTTTCTCTGCAATCCCTAATTCGTGGACTGCAGTTACTTCAATATTTAGCAAAATTATTACATGACAATGCTTCGTAACATTTTTATAAATCAACCGGATATACACGTGATCTCTGGTAATCCCCACACAAATATCATAATTTTACCCACATATTCGTAGATTCGTATCTTTCATTCTATTACACTAAATTCGGAGAATCTAGCGATTCACCATGTCCATTCTGGTACACCTTACACTCTCGCATCAAAACAAAATGATGTTGGGTATAAGAGTATGGAAGACGATCGCCTGAATGAAATTTTTGTACTGGTATAAATGTTGCTGCTGCATTGTCGTTCAAAAATTAGGGTTAGGCTGACAGTTTATTATTTGATTAAAACACGTTTTTGGGCGAAGTTATTCTTTAAAATAGAATGGTTTTATGGTGACAATTATTAAGGTTTTGCGACATCTCAACTTGTAAAGCTCCAGCACTAACTTCCGGCTATTTCCCAAACTCAACGTGAACTGCAAAGCGCTCTGCATGCCGTATCGGTAGGTGACTGTATGTCATGCTTTGATGATTAGAATAAATGGAAAAGGGGCAAGTTTGGAGAAATAAATTAATTAGATTCGGACGAATAGACAAGGATTTGTTGAAAATTACAAAAACTGGGCATAACAGTATGTATTAGGAATACATACAAATTTTAACTAGTACCATACCCGTACGGAATGAGAAAATTATATAATACTGTCGAATACACTTATATAGAGATAAACTGAGAAGCAGTGTGAAGATTTTTTCCTACTTTTATTCATTAAATAGTAAAATGTTGAATACAGAAATCCGTGAGTGAATGAAGTTCAGAAAGTGGAAAATTAACTTTTTTTATTATTCCACAAAATGTTCTCCCATTTTAGTTTAGGCTGAGTGAATACATTTAATCGAACGTCCAGTAAATTTCGCAAACTTTGTATCATATCAAAAGTTTTTTATGTTTGCAGTTAAAAACTTATTTTAATTAATTAACAGTTGGATTTTGTTAAGTACAGTGCCAGATTCGAAAGCTGACAATAGGGTGGGCGCCCCGTATCACTTCCTTACCCTTCCGAGAGTTTTCAACTGTCATTTGCCAATGCTTCGATAAGAAACTATAAAAATGTATGTACATATATATACAAAAATAGAAATTTACATTTTTCTTTTATTTTTTATAGTTCAACCCCCCTTAAATTCATTTCTACCATTTTTGGATAGATAAATGCCAAAATTATAAAGGATAAAGAATATACTCATGATTATTCCAAAATATATGAAAATGATATTTGTGCTCTGCTATTAAAAGGAAACGGAATAGTAATAAATCCCATTACGGAGGGCTCATTATCTTTAGACAAAATGTACCTATGCCCTTGTCTTGTGTATGCCGAGGGACGGTTTATGTGTAATACTAATGTTTGTGAAAGAATCCAACGTAATGACCAATATCACCGTGAAAGAATCCAACATTTTACGCCAAAAGCTGTATCTGCTTTGGCAAGTGATCGCTTTCAATTACTGCTGTTACTTTTAGTGTACTGAAAAACATAAATTCTATTATTAATAATTCATATCTTATAGTTGGTAGAAGCAAAATTAGAGGAAAGAAAATGATAAATTAACATTTGCTCATCGGGGGATGTAATGAAGGGTCAGATGTGCATGTAAGTATTTTTGTGGCGTGACTCCGTAGTCTTGGCCAGTGTTGTCAACTTTTCTTTTTTCTTTAAAACATGAAAATTTTCAACCTGTTTAGCGCGGAAAATTTGGAGTAAGCTTTAGGATTTTTTCATAATTTTTTTAGGTTATATTTGGCTATTCTTCACTAATTATGTTTCCACAACTAGTTTCACCATAAAGAAAACCTAAAATAATTCGTATTTTCTGCTAAAAATTACTTTCAACTTAATGAAAAGCGATGTGGAAACGAAAAGCTTTTGCGGCATTGAAAGAATGGTTCTACGAATGGATCAACGAATCTCAAAATTCTAGGAAAGCATACAATGAATCAGGATTCAGAATCCTACTTTTCGAGTTAGGGCACAACATTAAGGCACCACCTTCATAGAGACGCGTTCTCTTTGCGGACATTACGTCAAATTACGAGGGCGGTTCCAAAACTAGTATAGATGTTGCCTGTAGGTTGAAAAAATTTATTTTTGTGAAAAGTGGCAACCTTATAAAACATATGTTGCTTAGTATTTTTATTTGAGCTATCAAAAGTAAACGATCTTAGTGAATTTGTAAACATGGAAAAAATTGGTCATATGTAATTCAATACTTCTATCTGAAATTTCTCAGTCCAACCAATATTAAAACCGAGCTAGATTATACTCTGCGGATTCTGCCCCTTCGTTTACGACTGTAAACTATAGCAGATTGTAGGCAAAACCGTACGAGCTGCCAAGACGAAAACCGTAGTAGTCGACCAATTGTGGTGTCCATGCCAGAAACGATTAAGAAAATCCACTGGTTTGAAATCAAAGCAAAATTTTCGATAGCTGACGGACCTAAACATATTTCAGAATGTGTAAAATATTAAAGAAACCTAACTTCCAAAGACCAGACAGTAGCATAAACAGTCGTTTCCATATAGAAAAACTTCTTCGTTGGATGAATGAAAACGATAGATGGAATGTCTGTGTAAAACTTCCGGTAAGCCTTTCTTCTAATAGCACTTAGTATCTCTTACATAATAGATAGTATACAGTAATTAACAGACACTACATAAAAGTTTGGCAGACATTCCGAATCACACTTAAGCTGTGGATCACTACGTTAAGTTAATGCCATTGCCAGAAATGCGAATACGTAGACTAAACTGATAATTATTTTTGCATCGTGAAGCAATACAATCGACAATAATTCTAGTTATGGTATCCTCTGGATTAGGTGTAAGGACGTTTGTTGGGAGTGACAGCAAGCTCTCTTCGATATTGTCCATTTACAATTCCCGGCTACAATCTGACCAAACATTAAGCTGTGCTAGATTTTCGGAGGTTTTGTAAAGATTTAAAAAATATATCGTGCCTACCAACAAGAAGTAGAAATTAATCTACCAACTTTGCTTACAAAGTATTTGGTACTGTAAAGTTTTCCTTCTGGGCCTTACATTTTTTGGCGTATTAAATGATACACATCTTCATTCTTTTAAGGTGAAGCAATTTTTTCATAAAAAATCTTAATGACAAGGAATATTCACATATTTTGCATACTATATGAAACGAGTTTTTTACAGCATTTAGATCGAAAACCGGCTTATATGAAACGAGTAGTTCGAAACTAATTAAATGCGGTGTTTTGAGAATTTCAACGCAATATATTGTATCGCTTAAGGAACATTCACAATGGTAGCAACTTTCTAATCTTTCTAACGTATTCCCACAGCAAGCATATTTGTCTGAATACGTTCGAACAAATAGCAGGCTGAATGCATGGTTACGTTTTTTTAAAGCCTGGTACTATGCTGGCTTTTCGTGGAGAATTTCCATACAAAAAGAATGGACGCGTTATTTGAGGTTAATTTTTTCATCAGACAGCAACGCCAACCTCTTTTTTGGTGATTTCCAACACTGAAGTCGGAATAACGTTCATGTTTGTGCCACAATATGTTCAATAATATATTTGTAGACTAGAAAATGAGATAGTAATAAAGAGAGACGCAACTTAACAATTCTGCAAATATATTGTTAGGCATCTTGTGATGTCAAAATATCAGCTGCTAATTTTTTTACGAGCAAACAATGTCTGGTAGAATTTTTTTTTTAATGAAAAGAACGTAGTAAGTAGCAAAATGTAGTATGTTTAGCTTTATAATGTCACTTGGGAACTAACATTGTACACGACATCCTATAATATATTGAAGACAATCTTTGCTTAATTTTTAACGGTTGCCTTCTTCGCACACATTTTGGATGTCAATAAATTATTTAAAGACATAAAATATTAACAAATAAAATAGCATAAAAATAATAACATTGTTTAAATTACAATTTTAAAATAAATTGTTTTAGTTTTTAAAAATAATTCAGAGTTTTAAAATGGGAATCGATAAATGAGCCATATAGTTCACATTTGTAATCGGCGCTTTAATCCAACATATAGTAGTGGGTTAGATTGCCACCCACATCCTGGCTTCTCAAATAAATTATAACTGTAATATAATATATAATATTACATATGAAATATTAACAAGTGGACAGGTGATAAATTGTTAGTAAAGTTAGTACGCAGCGCAGTTTTGCCTTACTGAGATGTAAGCACGTAACGTGGATAATTTTGGTAATGGATCTGGTATCTTGGACGGTAAAGAAAATTTAGTAAATTTAAGAACAAAACTGTAACTGTGAGAGTGGCTAGATAAATACATATCCGGATAATGCCCATTTTCTGCAGAATTGATGTATAGCAAAGCTAAATCATATGTGTAAAATCTGGCCACATTTATGCTTTTTGGATACTTCAAAACTAAGCTTTGGCCGTCCACTTGCAAGTACATATCGATAAATTTATTTTAATTATAACCAGAAATGTGACGATTATACCTGATTTGAGAAACCACTTAACAGCGCTAGAGAAACATATTTTGTACTATTCGCAATGTAGGTATCCACATTACAGACCGCTTCTTTAATGCACGTATTATTGTATATATACCGATACAAATTTCTTGGAATTCACCACATTTTTGTTTGTTACAGTGAGTAGCACTGAACCAGAACAAGCTGTGCCATATGCGGTGTAGGTCGAAATATTTCCTATTGCTTGCTTAATGTGCGAATTGCAAAATAAACTTTTTATAAATTACTTCATCTGACTTAAATGTTTGCACTTGCCATCATAAATAGTGTTCCCTGAACAACTCCTTCTATGAACGTACCAACATTTGGCAAATGTTTATTCCCACAAAGACACAGATGCATTATCAACTGGATGATAATAATAAAAACTTTTTTGTTTCTTTTCTTCCTTTTAAGAAACAACTCCCAAACCAAAACAAATAATGTGAGAACTGTCTGTGGTCTCATATTTTCTGCATCCACAGAATATAAAAAATTGAGTCAAAGTTTGGTTGAATCGATCAGAGACAAAACCTGAGTGCAAAAACGATTTTTCACAAAAAATGTTTTGTTCCCGCCACTGAAGCTATGAAGTAAGTAGTAGTTATCCCTGCTGTATTCAAGCATTGTTGTTTCTTTTAGTGCAGCAAATTAAATACTCAAAAGAAACTTAGGAAACTTCTTCTAAAAAGTTTATATCAACGAAAGCCACAAAAGTGAAACATCATTTGAAAGTTTTATTTTTTATATTGCGACAAGAGTGTCACTAAGTGGTGCCTTCATCGTTTGAGTTAGGGCAGGGCGCTCCCTCTCTTGCTTTATATAAATCGTTCTTGCCCTTTATAAAGCTAATTAACATTTCGTATTCTGGAAATAGTTTTACAGTTCTTATAGAAAATTTCTTAGTTGATAAACTGTTATGAAAGGGTGTTTGGCTTCACCCACTGGGGCATAAAAGTACTTGTACATTATTTTGGCCATTAAGGGCAATTCATTACCATAATGGAATTTCAACGGATTACCTCTTAGAAAACGTATTCCTATTGGTTTATGAAATCCTGAAAAAAGGTAGTATTCTACACAATATTGCTATTAAACATGTTATTCAATTTCATGTAAATTTTATGTCTTCTGTAAAAAATCAAGTCCGAAATTTTAGTTTAATGGGGTTAGCAAAAATTTTTGGAGTAGTGTGACTATAGACGAACGATGTTAATTTCAAAACTTGACGGATTCGGTCAACGTAAGAAATCGGCGGGTTTCCGAAACGCAAAATTAATTAGATCGTTAAACCTGCAAAACAATCGAATTTAATATCAGTTCCATTATGAATAATTTTACTACAAAAATTCAAAACTAAACACATAAATTCAAGAACATATCTGTGGTCACAACCCGTAACAACCTAACTCGAGTTAGGACACAATTGAGTTATTAGCACCAACATATTCAGCGTATCTAAATTTATTTGCTCTAAATTTGTCATGTTTGTATCTCTTCTAGAAAGGCAATTATACCTAAAAAACCTAATAGCTTAAGTTATTTTTCTAAATGACTATTTTGGCATAACTGCCTAAGTCAATTTAGGATTACAACAAATATAAACATTATTTTTTCATCATTGCCTAAATCAACTTAAGTTTAAACTTTATGAATTCTTATATAGGAATAACAACCTAACTCAACATGAGAGATCGAATCTGAAATATTTTGATATAGAATAATAATTTATGTCAATTTAGGCGCACTTAAATTTTTTTATTTAATCTGGAATAATAGCCTAACTCAACTTGAACTTTTTGACTTTCTTTCGTTCAACAATTCATAAGAGCCTAAGTGTCTTTTTCGATAATATCTTTTGACTGCGAGAATAAACAACTATTTTTTGTTAACAACTAAGTAAAGAAATTCGTCTCCTTCGAATCTGTAGCAAAGTTGTCCAAAAAACACCTTCTCCTGATTTTCAGTTAAGATTCGAAACTTTAAACTCCTGTACTGAAAATATTAAAAAAGAGACTTAAGCTGTTATGGGTTGTGACCACAGATATATCAATGCAGATTATTATACTGTTTTGAACAATTCATTCTCTCCATTCCATTATTCTACACAAAAGCCATTTCCATAGATCTTATGATCTGCGGGGGCGGCCCCAAAACTAGCCGACGTAACAAAGAAGAAACAATAAAGTTGGAAAAAAATTGTCTTTATTTTTCAACATAATCTTCTTTTAGCTCGATACACTTTTTCTGCAATATTCAATAGCTTCTATATATTGTTTATAGTAAGACCTGTCAAACTCCTTAAAATATTCATCAAACGCAGATTCATTCTATCCTCTTCATTGTTGGCATATATTTTACCACCGAACCATTTGTTGAGTTTGGAGACAGAAAATAGACAGAGGGAACTGAATCTGTCTTATAAGGTGCGTGATGAAACAATTCGAACTTTAATTCTTTCGAACTTTAATTCTTTCGAACTTTCTTCTTCGCCAAATTTGGCCTTTTTCCATAATTTCATCATTTAATCGCTGCAACGAATTAGCATAATATTGGCCGTTGATGGTTTTGTCTTTCTGAAGATAATCAATTTTACTATGTGCATCCCAGAAACAGACGCCAAGTCTTATCCATGGTTACAAATCAACACAAAAATTCGGTTTGTTTGCGGTTAAACTCTACTGAAACATCTTCACGACGCTGTTTGCCCTATCGAAAGAACACGCGACACCTGTCTCTTCTTCACAGCTTTATCATCTTAAAATATACGGTCAATATACTTTTTGAAATGCCTATCATTTCAGATAGCTGACGCACCTTCAGCCGACCGATATCAATTTGTGGATATTCTTAACCGTGTCTAGCGTGGACATCTCAATTGGTCGACCACTACGATGTTCATCTTGGCAGCTCGTACGGCTTCGTTTAAACACTTTTACCCAATATTTTACAGCCGTAAACGAAGGAGCAGACTCCTCCAGGATAAAATGGAGCTTTAAAATCGAAATATGAATAAGGGTGACCAATTATTTTCATGTTCATAAATTCTCTGTGATCATTTACTTTTGATGGCTCAAATAGAAATACTAAACAACGTGGCACCTTGAAACTTAAAACATATGGTTTATAAGGTTGCCACTTTTCATCAAAATAATTTTATCTACCTACTGGCACCATCTATACGTCAGATTTGCTAGTTTTGGGATCGCTCTCGCAAATTCATAAATTAAATTCGGGTACCACATTAATTTCTTCTATTTCTTCTATATTTATAAGTATGAATATGATTAAATTGGTCATTTAAACGGACTACTCGGCCGCTTATCATGTTTAGCAAGCATTTTAGATAAAAAAACAGTAAGAAAATTTCTGTCAGGTGAACAGAATTACGTATACTTTCACTAAACATCATTCTGCGTTGATGTATCAGATGTGTCTGCATTCAGAACAACTGCTTGAAAGACATGAACCCAAGAATACGTGAGTAAAATAGGCCGTTTGCATGAGAGGATATTTGGTTAATTTTTATAATTCTCAAGGTGCATAAAAATCAAAGCTAGTACATTGAAATTGCATGGGAAAAATTTAATTTCGGGAAACCAGCCTATTTATTTGGGAGGTATCAGAAGGGGCTCGTCAATGCCATCCATTTTTATTTCGGAAATCTAACTTGATAAATGCAACTATTTCCAAATTATGAGTCTAAGAAGATATGGGTCAAATCTGTCATTAGTGTGGGAGTTGTTAATCGGTTGACTTTCTTAAAATCTCCCAGGTATTATAAACCAACACATTGGGCAAAAAATTGAGTTCCTGCAGCCTGTGAATGTAAAGTCATAAGAAAAGCAAGAATAGATGGGCAGATATATCCCATTTACAATATTTAAAAGGTAGAAACATAATACATTTTGTGATTTGGCATATGAGTTTACAAGGCAAGATCCCACCTAGTAAAGGGCGAAGCAGGTGCATCCAATTCTCCGAACCGCCTCCACTTGGTAAAATTGAGTATAAAACGCATCACGTCATAATTTCATCAAACTTTGCACAGTCTAAAATTTTTGTCAAATCGTAACTGGAAATTGTAAATAGGCTATGGCATCTACTACCTCCCATATGAAATTGAAATATTTTCTGGAATTAAACTATACCTATTCAGCAGCGACCCAATATTTTTATCTTGCGTATTGCCATATAACACCCGGTGAAATTTGAATAAAAAATAGATTGATGGACCATGCCTTTCGGGTACCGCCCATAAAAATGATTGCACTTACTCATGTATTCTTATGTTCATATCTTTCAGCCAGTTACAAGAAATTCGGTGCAACTTCGTAAGGATTTGGTAAACCATCCCAGTAAGAAAGAGCATCCAGGGGAGCTTAAATGAATCGCTGACCGTGGTCTAGAAATTGTGAAAAAGTGGATAATCATCGATGAATTTAACATTGGCTTACTATAGGGGGATGCCGTTGTTTTTGGGTCTTTTACACCATTTTCATGAGAATTTTTTTTTTGTTTTAATTAGAATTACATGACTAATTAATGGTATTATTAGTGATCAATAATTTTGAACAAATGTTAAAATTTTGTAAGTTTTTGCATCGGAAACAAAATAACTAAAAATGTTTAATGTTAGAATAGTAGGCGACAGTCGGTTATAAGGTCTTTATTTCATTGGTCCCTTAGGTGTAATTAAATAGAGATTCAAAAGAAGCGGAAAATATGCTCATGTGGAATCTATGAAATAACTATTCTCTGGAGTGACTCCCACTTTTTTTTGTTTTTTTTTTTTTGCTGAGGTGGTCTGAAATAAAAATGTGCTGCATTATCACTCCTATACTCCGCATACAAATTGATTGATTATTTGAAATTTAATTTTCCCCCCGTAAACAGTAATTCATAAATGCGATAAATTTCTTAAACTGTTACTGATTGAATTTAATCGTAATACTTAGTCAAATGTAAAAATAAAATTGTATGGAAAACACACTCTGTGCTAATTTTTATTTTGCTGCTGAAATTTCTGCATTGGTTCGCCACATTAATTGACAAGTAGCTTAAATTCTTCGGATGAATGCATGCATTACAAAACAAACTCACTCACTCACTTCAATCAATTTAACTGAAATTTTTATGCAAATTTATTTACATGATTAATAAAGTTTCCTCAAAATTACAGTCATAGTTCTTAGAAATTAAATCAATTTTGATTGAAAAGGAGATGCTTACACTGCCTTCCATTAGATGGAGTCTAACTTTTTTCAATTTAATCCGACCAGAAAATAAAATACTTAATCGCATTTGCTACGCTTCGTCAACATCTTCGTCAACAGTCCAAAAATACCTTCTGTAACGAATTTATCATGACAACAGATCAAATAGCATTACCTTACAGAACACAATAGAATTAAATGTAAATAAAGTAAATGATTAAAAATCGATTAGTATGTTATTACTTCTGTCTCCTGGGCATTTTTTGATGATATCTGCAAATACATTTTTGTACAGAAATTTAAATTACATCAAATTTGCACAAGAGGAAATACATTTGGATACATTAAAGTCCTTTAGTATTCCGCACTGCCTGTCCTGCAACAAGGAGGAAGCTTAACAATAGCATATTCAAGTTTCGCAATGTCACCACTCGCTTCCATTGAAGAAATTTGTTATACTCGTATCATCCTCTTGAAGCCTACAAAATACCTGTTCCCTTTTTGTTTTGTAAACAATTATTTCTCCAAACTGAAGGGAAAAATAATCAATATGAAACAAATACGAACAAACTATGACGACAAGATTATCTGTGCGCCCACACACACTCTGATACACAAAATATAATAATTCCAAATCCTGCAGGATTTGTTTAAAGCTTAAAAGGCTTTTAGCAAATTACGTCCATGAGCTCTCTTCAGGTTCCTAGAAAGCACTATCAACGTCTACAGCAAGAAAACCAAAGGACTTGCAGTATTGAAGAATGGACTATCGTATTTATACACTAAGAAAAAATTGTTGACTTCTCGTAAATAAAGTACTTATGGGGAACCACAGCATTTCATGGGAAACTGCCAAACAGATTTCAAACCAAATACTTTGTGGTAGCCATGGTACGTAAAATGATGATTCCAGCATGAATGGAGATTTTGTGTGCCCTACACTACAAGATATTGGTTTAGTGCTGTTAATTTTGATAGCAAAATATTAGATATAGTAAAGAGAAATTGATTATTTTTCCATGACTCAGAAGGCATGGGTACATGGTCATTTTTTCTCCTAAGCATGAAAAATCGAGTTTTTTAAAAAAAATTTTAATATAAAATATAATATAATAATTTAATATAAAATAATATAAAAATGCCTGTAACTCGGAAACGGAGCATCCAATAATGGGAATTACACAATTTTCACCTTCGTTGGCTTATACCGGATGCTGTTCTTCACATAACCTCAAAAATTAAAACAAATCTAGAAAAGAAAAAAAAATCACTAAAATTGCTAGTGCATCTTCCCATCGCAAAAATAGCATCATCTGGAAAATTCGCGAGGAAATAGGCACAAAGTGCCAAAAATATATAGGTCCCTGTTACACATTGCCCGTGAGTGGTGAGTTGTGTTTGTATTCCGCCGCCGTGAATAGTGTTCTCAAAACAATGTTTGTGGGTTACTCGTTCTATGAGTGGGTTGCCCATTAATCAAGAAATTCGTACTCTGACTCCACAGTATGCATCTGGCTTTTCTTGTATACCGCTTGAAATGGTGTAGATCGCAGTTATGAATTAATTTCAAAAAAAAGGTTGGTTTATTTACTAGATTCCCTTCATACAAACGGAAGAAAAGTTTGAGAAAAAATACGTACATACCTCTTATGGATGACAAAACAACCTGTGGCCCTCGTACGACTGGAAGCATACTTAGTATTATCGCCTAAAAATGCACAATTTATATTTTAATTTGATTGTGTTCAGTACACATGATTTTGTTGGATAAGGGACAGAGGTAATTGAAAACAGGTCAATCCTCAATGGAAATTAGCACAGTTTTGCATATACAATATCTTTGGAATGCGGACCAATCTTATTTATATTAGATCATATTTATCCATATTTTGCTAATTTCGGTGATCTGGCACACATTCCCATGTATCTCTCAGCAAAATGTGATAAAGTTTGTACAGATTTTCGATATGATTTAACAAAGTCCATCTCTCTGTAAATTCTGTTAAACAAGGCCTAGTTACCACACAAATGAATCACTATCGTAGCTTGGTCATTACGCTTCCAAAAACCACAGTTTTAGTATAACTCCCATACGATTAGGTCATTCAACCCCTTCTCAATGCCATATTTTTCAAAATGAGCCTATTAATGAGCCTTAATATTTTGTTAGATCATTTTAAAGGATTATAAATAGACTATACTCGTATACATATAGACCCGTTAACATGCAACTTAGCTAAATTTAATACACTTTAAGCGGTTGCTAATAGAGGGCCTGAGAAAGAAAACGGACTGAATTGCCATGGTACATCCCATACGAGGTATGTAAATTGGTCAATTTACCGAAATTGAACTTCATTTCTTTAATTGCTGTAGTTGCTACAGTAGTTAGAAGGAAGCGTTCAAAGTGCCGATGCCTGCCCGTCAGACTGGCTGGCACGATCTACATAAATCTTCTTAAAACTTAACACAGTCGAATATTTTACTAGATCATAGCTAGGGAATATAAATAGGTCCTATCGACGCAAACCCTTCAGCTACTTTCAATGCAAATTGTCTGATTTTCCGAAATTCATTTTGTTCCTTGCTACTTCTCACTGTACTCTCAAAACTTAAATTTTTGCCCATTTTATTGGTTTGGTGACCGATTAAGCAAGCCTCTCCTAGTACCTAACATACATACATATGACCGATTTGATTTACATTTTAATGTGATTTGATTTATACAGTAAAATTTAGAGGGGAGTGAGATGTCAGAATGCAAGTGAAAGACATACAAATTGTTTGATTTTCCGAAATTTTGTCTTCCCCCTATAATTTCTAATCAGTATGCTGCAGAAGCGTAGATTTTCACCCACTGTGTTAGTTTATAATTTTCTGTACAACTGGGAAAAACCAACCAAGTAAACAATTTAAATCATGTATACTTAGCTTCATATCCTTGACACAGTTGTGCTAATTTTACATCAAAATTGGTGATGTAAATTATGAGAACGGAATCAGAAGGCATTGACCAATATATCCAAATTTAGTTATTTTTACTTTTCAACTATAATCACTAATTCTCAAAATGCAGTTACTTAAATCGTACCCGTAAAATGTGAAAACCGACCGGATAACCACATCCTCTCTTGTAACATACATATCATTTAAATCATATATTCCTAGGTTCATATCTTTTATTCAATTTTACTAAATTCTTTATAATGCATCACGCATCAGGCATTTAATTGTGGGAATAAAAATAGACGGTATCGCGTACATAAACTGCTCAATTTTGCAAAAGTCAGTGGCTCTTCTTACAGTATACAAAGTCGAAAACGTAAACCTTTAATGCGGTTTTTTTCTTCGAAATCACACACCATTTTTTAAATATCATTTTCGAATAAATAGTTTTTTGGTGTTAGTTATTCGGTCTTCGAAAAGTTACAAAGGTTTATTAAGAATGGATTTGTATCTCACAAATAGAAATTTAAAACTCAGGAACAGAAGCGGCTTTAGCGCTAATTACCGAGCAATTTAAGCTACAAATAAATACTCTTAGGCTCATAACAAAGGGCAATAATACGAAGGAGTTGCAAGAGACATGGATAATATTTAAAGCGAACCACTTAAAGTTACTTAAACTTGGTTCGAACTATGATCACCACTACTATAAAGAGAAAGTTCATTAGACTATATTGGAAGCGTATAAAAAAATTAAGCCAAAGCAATTATCTACGGTAGAACATGAAGTGGAAATATAGATTGGAGAAGAAAAAACTGCTGCACCAACAACAAGTACCCATCGAGCTCATATAGGAATGCCAAACCCAATCAAAGAGGATTTTAAAAGATTGGCACGGATGATAGTGTCAATGGATGAACTATTATTAGTAGTCTAAGAGAGTCTAGGTATGAAGGATGCAACGAATTTGACGAAGTTTCATAAGCTAATAGGCTATGGATGGAAAATTGTTGAAGACATGAATATGAAACTGGAAAATAAGTTCCGTAAAAGTTGTTCTGGCTACAAACGGCTTAAATACAGAGTATTCGAAGTTTCTACAAAAATTGGGAGAGAAATACAAAATAACTGCAGGAAGGAAGATACTTGTCCAAGAATTCCATTACCAGAGATACGGCAGCTCAATTGCTAAGACTGCCGCGAAGGAAATCAAGAACGGTAATTAGTGGAATTTCTACAAATCAAATCGAGATGTCAAAGAGTAAAATTGTGATGGAAATTCATCCCAGATTCAGCAGCACCTATTTAGCCCAAGTACAAGCGATTGTACACTTCAATTTGAACAAAAATCAGCGAATGAATCATTTGTGTTAAATCAAAACGATTGGAAAAAACTATGTGTTAGATGATCCTCAATACAGCACACTGATCGTTTTTTAGCCATAGTGACTGCCTTCCCAAGAGCCAAGCTGCTGATTATATCCAAATACGATATTTCTTTTGGGTCAGCCTGTACTGTACGGTATTTCAGGTTTAATGCATTTTAGCATTAGATACGTTTTAGGCGACCGTATCCTGATGGTTAGTGCATCATGCGCATACAGCCACCCATCATTATTTGAGCGGCAGTCTCCTCAATATATCTGTTAACACTTCGAGTAGCCGAGTAATTGAAAAGTCTTGTAAATGCTTTTCAAACTATGACGTTTGGAACTGCACGTCCCGTTGAGTTAGTCTAAAAATAGAATACGTGTAAACTCACTGAATGTGAAAAGCTCTCCCATGTAACATTCATGAAATGCAAGGGAATTTGTTTTTTTTTTTTTTTAATTTGTTGAATAATCTACAAAATGGACTTCTTCTTGGTATCTTCCAATTTTTTACAGAAAATTTTATTTTATCAAAACAAAACTCTTCATAATAACTCTCCAGGTAAAATAAAATGTAGCCTAGACAATAATAGGATCTACTCTTAGCTTAATATTGTCAGCCAATCTTAGAGAAACTAGGGAAAGCTTTCATTGCGTAACGCGCTAAAAAAATGTAATTAGATGTTAAGTTCAGTGGATTTATTTCCATGGGCTGACGTACGAGTATATTTCGCTTTTATATGATTTTACAACTGACATCCAGACGGATGGGCTTGATTAAATCGAATCAAGTTATCTCTATTTTCATTAAAATGTATACCTTTAGGTATCCCGAGTGAGCAATTTTAGTTGTTTCTAACTGAATACAAAACTTAATACAATCCCATCCTATAGTGGAGAGCATAAAAATTAGGAGAATTGGGCCATATTCTTGCGTTGAAACTATAACAATGAATTGAGATGTGTTTGAATTACATATAAAACGCTGACTGTACAACAAATGTTAAACTTACGTGACATCAAATAATGAATTATCATGTTTTGTTCGCATGCATTATCTAGGTATCTTAATAGCTATCATATATCATGTAATAACGCACATAATTAATTTTTATATTGATATAAGGGCAAATTGAAATCAAAATTTCGTATCTTCATCAAATAACGAAAGCTGGCGCAATTCATTAACACAATGGCAATTTTCTGACTAGTTTTCTTACTGTCGGATAAGGAGTTTTAGGTGAACGAAATTTTTATTACTCTTAATTTCCTGCAAAACTGAAACGTTATGAATGGAGGAGATATCAGATTTAGCTACCAAACCGTTCGTACCATCTACTAAATTTCAAAACTGCATAGCAACCATTCCGGTGAATATTTGTACCTTTGTAGAAAATAATTTTTGGTCATAAAATAAAAGCAATACAACAAATACATTCGAATACAAAAACCTGAAATGAAACATACTTTAGTTAAATATTAAAAACAGACAAAAACTTGTGCTGACTGGCTTTCTGATAGCAATTTAGTTTTATGTCAAATTCTGAGAATTTTCTGTTTCCCATGGAATGTTCCATTTTAAACATAGTAACATTAGCTAGAAACAGTCGATCTAATGAAGATGGAATAAATCGGTAACTTGGCACATTCTCACCTTGCACAAGGTTATATTGTATTGAAATCGATTTAGAAGGAGATGTGAAAGTAAAAATACACAAAGTATAGTGAAATAAACCCATTATTTTTCCAATAGATGGATTTATTAATCTACATCTCACGTTATAAAAGTGCGATCGGCTTACGTTAGATGACGTTAGAGATATAAGATTTGTTATCCAAAAAGATTAAAAAAATTGAAAAATTTTTGATTACGTAACTAAATGTTGTATGAGCGCTGGCCAAAGATGGACACTGGCAAAGAGAAAATGAGACATACTTTGCAGTTTTAATTCGATAAATGCGAAAACACAAACTAGGCTGCCGAATGTGTGTGCTCTGCTTCGATTGCCCAGATGCTCAACGTTGTACTAAAACAGTGATTAAATATCTTCATAAAAGACTTTTAAGAATAGCCTTGTAATACCGATTCTCAATATCCCTCATATTCCACAATTTACATATGTCAAAAGTGCTCGACAGAATAATTGCGAGCTGTTCGTACGTTGTACGTGCTAATACTTCTGCAGGGATCCCCATTATCTGCAGCCTTTTTCTTAATAGCATATAATAAGCTTTGTTTGATTGTATCGCTACACAATGAGTTGAATTTCGTTGCATAAGCAGACGACTTCGTGATTATTACTTTAATCACCACTTTTATAATAATTTTTAACTATTTTTACGCGTTTTTTGTTTGTTAAACCATCCATATTCACAAATATTTACTAAATGAATAACGCGGTTTTGAAATGTGGATTCCAGGACCTATTAAAATTGAGGGAAAAGAATTTGCAGATGGGGAAGAAAAAATGCTACAAATTCTCCACCTGTAACGTCATTCAACTTGAATTACATTGAAGTTAAAAACAATCTTAAATCACATTTTAAGCAAGAACGAGACATAATTTGGAATCAAATGTCTAATGGTATCGACAATTTAATCCGAATAAAACTAATAGTATTAAAGTTCTCAAAAACATTCATCTAACCACAGTAAGATTAGGCCACACAAAAGTTTAACACAATCGCATCGTATCAATAATGTAGAATATGTATTAAATAATTACACTTTCTTTCAAAGTCAGCGCCTTAGAATATTCTCTAACAACAATGTATACCAAACATTAAATAATCTTACAACCCGCATAATTGATTTCACTTTGAGATACGAGGTCGGACCAAAAACTAGACAACCTACAAAGAAGACACAAAAAAGTTGGGAAGCATTTTCTTTATCTTTCAACATAATCTTCTTTTGGCTCGATACACTTTTTCCAGCGATATTTAAGATCTTCTATACCCTGTTTATAGTAAGAAATGTTAAACCCCCTAAAATAGCCATCAACCGCAGACTGCACCTCTTCATTGCTGGCCAATCTTTTACAAACGAGCCATTTTTGCAAGTTTGGAAATATTTTCTATTTCCCGACGTGATGAAGCAATTCGAACTTTAATTCATTAATTTTGGCCGTAGCAATAGTGGATAAGTGAACTGGAGCATTGTCTTGATGAAACAACACCTTCATTTTGGTTGATGGTTTTTCCTTTCTGAAGATAATCAATACAAATTATCCTCCCACGCCATGAACTTCCCTGCAGATGGGACCGTATTCGCCTTCCTTGGTCCACTGCTTTGACTGTTTCTTTGCTTCAGGTGGGAAGTAGTGGACCCATGTCTGATCCATGGTTATAAATAGACGCATTTCGGCTTTATTGCGGAAAATATCTCCCATCTTGCGCACAGCTTGCTCGTCTCCAAATCTACGATGTATAGCACTTTTTGAAATGCCTGTCATTTCGGCTAGCTCAGGCACCTTCAGCCGACGGTCATCCAATACATATTGTGGATTTTCTTAACAGTGTCTGGCGTGGACACCTCAATTGTACCGCACAATGTCGTGCGGTAAATAAGGAGTATTACCTTGAAGTTATGCACCGTTTGCGTGAAGCAATACGAAAAAAACGCCCCGAATTTTGGAAACAAATTCATGGGCTTTTGTATCATGATAATGCACCTGCTCACTCATCTTTGCTTGTGATAGATTATTTGGCCAAAAACAACACCGTTATTATGCCTCAGGCACCGTATTCACCAGGTTTGGTGCATTGTTTCGACTTTTTCCTGTTCCCAAGATTGAAGAGACCCATAAAAGGACAGCGTTTTGGCACGATTGGGGAGATAAAGCCGAACACGCAAAACGCTTGTTTTATTTATGCTCTCATAAACAAACTAAACATGCTGTATTAATAAAACCGTCGTACCTTCGAGACGAGTGTACCAACATAAAAAAATAATAATAATCGAAAGTCGAACGTACCGTAGCCCGCGAAATTTGAAAATTCATCTTTTTTTAACACACCTCGTAATACGGGAAGGTGTACGTTGGGCAAATGATTTTTAGTTGATTAACAAACCGTGTTCAGTTGGATAATCACAGGAAAAGTAATATGTACATCACGTTCGCCGAGCGTTGCGTCATTCGATGATGAAACATATTATACCTTAGCAAAAAACCCACATAATAATAAAGTTATTATCGAATACTTGTCCTTGGGTCATATGACTCAAGGGAACTCCAAAATTTCGATGAATGGTTGTGCATTATTTGCTTCATCATGCTGTGTTGAAAACCAAAAGTACGACGACAAAACTTAGAGTGATGATATGACAATTTTGCTTTTACGATGGCGCCTGTTACGTATTCAATGACGGCGTCGGGAAGATGTATCGGCAAATTCTCATTGGAAACCATGCTTCCTATCAGCGAATTTGAATTCCAATTCGAATTCGAAGAATTGAAAGAATTTTAATTTAACACAGCGACTTTCGTTATCACCTGTGGCCTCTAGTGGGTAATCCGCCACTTATTGGAAATTGTTCAACGATGCAAGTTAATGCAGCGCATTGTTTCGGAAATACTTAGCTTTCAAGGCTAGCAAAGCCCTTGCTCAAGTTTTAGATTCAGCTGGGTTTACTCTTCCTAAATGGACGGTACTGCGGGATATCTCTCCCGAACATTTATTGGCTACAGAGTTTTTTACGTTACGCGACCTAAGTACTGCAAAAACATTAGGGCATAGGTGGAACACTGACAAGGACTCTTTTTATTTCAGGTCCAAATTCATCCAAAGGTGGTTTTCACTTCCAAACGAGCACTCCTATCAGTAACAGCAAAGCTGTTTGACCCCGCCGGATTATTGGCTCTCAAAATCATAGTTGCTAAAATAATAATGGAACAAATTCGGAAGGAGAAGACGGGCTGGGATGAGACTGTAGAATTCATACCTGTGGACCGATCCTATAATCATGCTAGCTTAGTTGAGGAAGCCATCTTATCACTGGAACACATTCCTTCCCAATCGTGTCCCCTTGATGAACGTATATGTCAACTGTAGTATATGATCCCATGTCAACTCGGGGAATAATCCTGCTGATCTGGCATTTGAAAGGAGCTATGGTGGAACGGTCCCCCGTGGCTAAAACATCCGGGATCAGAGTGGTCTTTACCGCCATCCTGTTTGGAAACGCTAGAATAATTCCCACCCGTTAAGGCTCATGTTTATCCAATATCTGAACCTGATATAATTTCTCACTTCTCTGACCTACCTCGAACCACCAGGATCTTGAGTAATATGTTTCGATTCGTCCATTGACCACATCCTTCTCACCGAAGAGATGTCGAATATACCTCCTTCGCACTTACTCTAGAAATACATTTTGTTAAGTTTCGCTTATGTCAAAAAGCGCATTTCTCTAAACATAATCTTCAGTCAAATGAAATTGCTTTAACACGCAAAAATGACTTCCTGGTCCTGAATCCGTGTATTGATGATCATGGAGTTTTGAGAGCAAGTGGCAGACACTCTAAATCCCCTGTTTTGACATTTAACAAACGACTTCCTATGATACTTTCATACAACGGTCGATTTACAAGGCTTTATCTAGAACTTTTTCACAAATATTCCCTACATGGAGGAAACATTCTTCTCTTACGACTCATGCGTTCTGAATTTTGGTTTCTAAAATTAAAAAATCATATCAAGACGACTATCCTTATATGCAAGCAATGTGTTCTTTCTGGCAAATCGTGGCCGCTTTACCGCCCGAGAGATCTGAGTTAGCTCGTCCCTTCACCAACACAGGACTAGTCTTCGCCGGCCCATTTGACATTAAATCTTATGCAGGATAGGGATGTAAAATGATGAAGAAGTTGTGCTGGTACTAATGTATTTTGCTACCAAAGCTATTGATTTAGAGATCACCAGGGAATATGAAATAGAGAAATTTGCATGATTTTTTCCTACTGAAAGCCATTTTTCAGATACCGGAATTGCATTTATTTGGGCTCCCAACATCATCGTCAAAAATAAGGGCGAGATGCTTTCTCACATTAGAAAAGAGATTTTATCTCAATATAGTTTTCAAACTATAAAATTCGTGCGCTCCACAGGCAGGGGTAAAAAGCTTCAAAACTCACGTAAAAAAGCTCTCGCATGCCCAGAAATTCACATTTGAGACCTCTTAATTCGATGAGCGAAAGCCCTGAAATTTGTGCCTTAACATCGGGTCGTTTCCTAACAGGTGCTCTTCTTTTGGCCTCTGCAGTACCTGATTTTTCACAGCAAAGCTTTGCGAACCGCTGACAAAAACTTTAGATACTTCATCACCGATTTGCTAGTAGATGGGAAGAAGAATAACATAAATGCATAAAATGGAAACGTCCACAACAAAATTTGTCGGTTGGCGACATAGTCGTCGTAAAACGAGACAATCTGCCAATAATTACTGGGTCGTGTAAAAAAATTATTCTCGGCTCTGATTCTAGGATGAGAGTTGCTGAAGTCCGTACGCAGAGCAGGAAAAACTTGCAATCCATCATTACATTAGGCCTTTTACCTAATGATGAGTAGCAATAATCTCCTTATCTACTGTTTCAGCACAAAATGCTGAAACCCCTTCAAGACGTATCAGGAAAAATCGAAGAGTCGAAGCCAAAGAATCTGCCCCAAAGCAACCACAAACAGCATTAGCCGTCGAACAGAAAATGTTTCCCCTTCCGTCGCCGTTTAGTCAAGGAGCGAATGAGTGTCATCTTGAAATATGAACTGTTTAGCTCATTCGCACACTCTAGTACCTATCCGAACGCCATACCCTTATCCATGGGTGCAGAAAACGACATCGCTCGAAGAAGTCTAAAAGGCCTGCACACCAGCAACATTCAGAAATCAGCGAAACAGTCAAACCATTACAGTTCCGAGTGGAAATGATTCGTCTTCCCGAAATTCCAACATTATTATAAACTGTAATAATGAGACGTAAAATATCTCAAAATATCTGAATTAATTAATTATATCAATTACATAATATTATTTGATTTCCAATCTTTCTTCTGTATTTATTTGATAGTAATAGTAATTAGTAATAAAAAACATTAAATATATTCCTCGAATAGTATATTTTATATAGCAACCTATATTGAAAAATTTTGTATATTTTATCTGATGAATTTCTATCCTAATGAATTTCGATTTGAATAACTCTTGGCAATGGTAGAGAAAAACATTTAGTAATATTAAACGAATTAAAACTGAATTTACCACGCTATGAAGAATTGCAATCCTGCAATCTGGATGTTTAAGCCCACGTTTGCAAATTTTTATTCTTATGCTTATGTATGTATTCCATGTAAAAAAAAAACTATAAATATTCGGAGATCAAATGAAACATATACATTTCTTAGCGCCATATCGTTTATGTTTGTCCGTAATATTGTGGACAACAGTTAATGGCAGAGGGTGTATAAGGTTCGATCGTATGCGCGCATTTTTGGTAATAAAAATAACACTTACGAATGATTTTTCAAAAGCAATTTTAGTGTAATTATTTATATTGGGGAAATACTTTTCAATGCAGTGTTTTTCTGACCACATAATTTGAAGAAACATTTTCTGCAATAAAAAGCAGTTTTCTTCGAATAATGAAAAATTGCTGCCGATGATTTGAATTTTCATCACACCTATATCACTTATGAATATGTAGAGAAGGGGCATCATAAAATAGTGATGATGAATATTTGCTTCCTTGGATGCATTTATTTTGTGGTGATGGGCCAAAAATTACGGTATTTGCGCAGTCATTACATATGGTGGCTAATGAAGGTTGCTGCCAAAATGTTACTTAAATATGTTGGCAATTTTTTTCTTTCCAAAAAAAAAAAAAAAACCAAAAACGAGTGCCTTTTAGCTCTGTGTTTTTACAAGGAAGTGTTGAAAATTGTTCCTTACACAGCTCTGTTATGACAAAATTCTATTCTTCAGTAAGCTCGTATCCCTTAGAACCGGATTTTGCTTTCTTCTAAGATCTTTGATCTTACTACACCGTGTTTTTCCTTGTGGATTTGTTGCAAACCGAAAGCATACAAAACAAATCCAGCCAAATTGGATTATTGAAAATGAGGCAATTTCCGCTCGAACCTTACAGACCGTACGTTTGTCGCATTTGCGTCATTGGACGTGGATATCACTTAAATTGATTATTTTCAAAAGCCATTACAAAGTCTAGATACAATTTTATTAATTTAAAAAAAAAGAAGGACAAAAAAGAACAATTTGCATCAATTAGCAACATTCATCGCCGTCCTGTATTTCTTAATAAGGATAACAAAGTGCAAACAACATTTATGTGGCAAAATCATGACCATCTATGGGCAAAATACAAGGAATGACAAATCTATCTTCGTTACAAAAATAATTTATAAGATAAACGCGATTATTTCAATACATTTATAACACTTTCTTCCTCTTTCACATTGAAGTGACAGCGTTGCCAGAAGCGCTGTTTGAGCTACACAAATCGTCTATCCAAATCGATAGTTTCAGTGACCGTTGACAGACGAAATGTGCGCAAACATAATTATTTTTCTTTCTTCGATAGCGATTTCAGTGGGCTATAAAACGATTGATGCAGGGTATGGTACAAGGAGAGAGAATTTCCTGAACAAAATAAATCATTAAACGAAATGGAGTGTACTTTAGAATGTTATATTAAACATTATGTTCGAATGTCTAAACCAACTTTTTATGTCTTTTTATATGAAATTGGTTATCCCATTACTAAGTAGCACACAATAATGATTTGTGTCAACGCTATATTCTCTGACATGCGGAAATTCTTTGAAACTTTTAAAACTTTTGATGGTAATTGCATTCCTAACGATTAGTTAAATCGTTGTCAAAGCTTTTAAAGACATTATTTTAAATTTTAAAGACTTCATAAAAGTAGTAGTAGCTCATATATCGACGAGGAACGAAAAAGAAAAAGTAATAGATTTGAATCAAGTCGGAAATCTGCAATCAATTTAGAGGAATTCAACGTTAAGGAATGTTAACGGATGGATTTAATCAATTCATCACGATCAGAATACTTCAAATTGCACACGACACTGTCGTCATATACTCTGAGATAAAGTTTGCTGAGGAGCTCTCGTTTGAATTATGCGATTTGTGTGAAGTTTTTAAACATCTGCTATTGGCTTTTTAGTCTTGAATATGAATCTTGTTGCGGAGTTAGCGTCATCATCAAGCATTGTGGAAATGGGTAGCCGGTAGCCGGTAGAATAATCCGGCAGCAGCTCTGAGTTTAGTAGTGTGCTTTGGGCATTTAAAGCACTACTTATTTCAATCGCGTGGGATGAATTTGATTTTGTGTACTATTCGCTTTTGAGAATACTGTGTAAATCCATATTCAACCAAAAGTTTGATGGTTTACAGTTTTTACAGGTCAATTTTATTAAGTTGACCTCATCCGTATCTGCTCTTTTTTGCTTCAACACTCCAGATTGCTGTAAAAATAATAAAATCATATATCAATTAATATATATGTCATGTACATAAATGGTAAAAAATAATATATTATAAAATAAAAACAAGGAAGAAGCGAAGAATTGTTTGCAAATATTTTACTCGCTTCGAGATTGCCAAATTATGATAGACGTCATTTTCGTGCTTCTTCTGGTGCCTCCATACAAATAGGCCGATTTTCTGAAATAAAATGTATCCTCGGAGATTTGCAATTATTATGTTGCATTAGCCTAGTTTTTCGTCCATTGTATTGATTTATAAATCTGCATACACTTGAAAAAATGTGTAAAACAAACCACGCTTCTTCTAGTACCTACCATATCAGCGACTGGTTTAACACGTATATACTGGTATTTCTACATACATGTCTTTTAAGCAATTTCACTAAATTCAGTCAAATTTTCCACACGCCATGACTTTGATATATATAGTCCGGAAAGTGAAAACGTTTTGTATTGGCACTTCCTTTCTAGCAGCTAGCACATAAACTGAAGGATTTATTTAAATTATGCTTGCTAAAACTTTGAAAACGTCGGCCAGATCTTAAGACATCACATTTACATTTAGGTCAATTTACCAAAGATCTATGGTTCCTCAATAATATATGAGCAGAGTCTATAGTAAATTATAATTTTGCTTCTTTTTAACGCACAGTGCAGTTAATTCTGCTCAAAGTTAAGTAAAAACCAAACATCTCTTCTGTTACCGCACATACTTGAAAGAAATTCTATACTGGTTTTTATTTTTCTTTTTTTCCAACACAGCTCCATATTAGGAAAATGACAATATTATAGGCCAATTTCTCCTTAGAACCCATAAACTGTCTCTGTAAATCGATCTGATACTAAAATTCCCAATTTTACTCAGGCGCACATTAGTTTGATTTGGGAAAACGTGAATCAATCCTAGATATGATATACAATTTTTGATATTTCTAAGAATCTGTGTGACGAAACGGAAGTTTTGCGTCTACTGGAAAAGTCGTAACATATGGAAAACAAATTTATAACATTCCACTTAATTTATAGATATTTACTTTAAATCTCCAAAAATTGCATTGCCATGTTATTAACTATCCTCATCTATACATATATACACTCATATGAAGAGATGAATCTGTACATCATTTGATACTGTAAAAATGTAGCACCCAGAAGGAGGCGTTTAAAGTACCAAGTGAACGTCCATTTGTGTACGACCCATACAAATTGATTATTTTAATTTTCCCCGTCAGTTCTAATTCGTGGAGTGCGGTAACTTAAATTTTTATCTATTGTGTTAAATTGTATTGCTTCGTCCATGACATCTGACGCCTCATAATGTCATGTCAAAAAGCAATGTTCTACAATTTCTAAGCAAAAGACAAAAAGTTATAAATAAATTATAATAATTGAGCTCAGTAAATTACACATTTTCTCTTTTTTTCGCAACATTTGTTAAAAAGAACCTGGTGATACTGATTATCGAGTGATAGTACTGAGAAATTTGCTATAACAGCTATAACAGATGAATAAAATTTTAAGAGTTCGCACATATGAAAACACATTGATATATGTCAGTTCAAACTAGACTTTACTATCGATTGGGCATGTTACTCTCGCTTTTCCTGTCCTTCTAATTGTTATAACAAAACGTGTATTAATTCTACATTCAACTTTAACTTTAAATATCGTGGGCGCAAATGATACAGTGGAAGAGTTTGTACCACCAAGTGAGGTTTTGGGTTAAAACCTCGAATTTGTACATTCATTACTCCAGCGAAAAGATCACACAACATAGAAAAGATAGACATTTTCTTTTCTATGTTGTGTGATCTTTTCGCTGGAGTAATGAATGTATAAAATTCGCTTGTGATACATCTTGTTCATATGATGAAGCTATCAATATTTTGAAAGAAAACGAACACCTAAGTTTTTCGCGTGATAAAAGTCCCGACCGTGTTTTTAAAGCAGTAATATTTGATCTGGAATACAAAACATCGAGTAAGATGAATTAGTCTACAAAGGTTGGTACTATGATGACAAAAAAACGGTCGTGAAATATTTCCAACAGGCTGATGAATTATTTGTCTTTATGTCAAAATAAAAAAGAACAATATCCTAATGTAACGGGTTACCCAGTTTTTGGTTTCAAAAGTAAAGTTAAATAAAACACATATAGCTATGTGTGCGATAAAACTTTTATTTCATTACGTATAAAACACAACGTTATTTAAATGACCGCTTCTGGATTGGTTGCAGCAGCGGATCTTTTTGAGGTAGTTTTCAACCAATTTGTCGCACATTTCGGGCAGTATCTCGGCGATAACTTGATGAATGCTGGTTTTCAAATGCTCCAAGCTTTGTGGATCATCCGCCAAACCCGGTCTTTGATTTGATGATCCTGGTGGCCAATTGACGTCGCCACAACATGAAGTTACGTCTTATGTAAACTTCTTATTCAATAAAGCCAAATTCTTTCATGCATGCCAAAAAAAATTGGTTATCATGCGGCTATATCTCTCAGAATTGACGGTAACCGCCACTTTTTTCCGTATGCTTTTCCTAGATCACATCTGGGTTCTCCGAGCCCCATATGTGGCAATTTTGCTTGAACTGAATGAACTGAACGCTGAAGAAAAAATCAGCACTATAAATGGTCAGCCGGCTTTAAATGTTACGTGAGTTGGACTCTATATGAGTGGAGGTGCAATCCAAGTGCACGTCATAATGAGTCGTAAGATAGGCGCAATTGCTGAGAACTCCATGGAATAGATTAAATCGGATTATCCACCACACTTTCACCAGCAGAAGCGATATTTTCGGCAGTACACACATTGCGATGATGCACAGACCAGACCTCATCTGTATCGCTTTCAATCTCTTGAAATTTCTTTGTAATTGCTTGTAGATCGATTATGACAACCATAATTACCCCGCAATGTACGAAAAGTGTCCACGCTGGAATCAATGCTTTTGTTGAACAATCTTCGTAAATGGCAAACCTCTCCCTAAATAAATAACATTTCAGATGATAGGCATTTAACAGCTGACAGCCTTCCCAGACCTGTGGTTTCTAAACCACTAAATGGACTACCCTGTATATGACATGATATATGATTAAAATTGTTTCCAGAAATTAAATCTATTAAAATGATAAAATAACTTAAGTTCAAAATTGTGCCTTATGATATTGATCAAGACGTTGTGTGAAGTTGATTTTCTTACTAATGTTGATATTTTAGTACTGAATAACTTAATTATGTTTTAGTAACACTCTTAAGATACTAAAGTCAGTCTTTTTACATTTTGCTTACACATTTTTTTTCGTTTAATATCAAAATTCGATTATGGTTCGTGCGCAGACTTTAAAATATTCATTTTTCTGCACAAAAATCTTTTTATGAAAATTTTTCTAAACTATTTCACAGCAAAATTAAAATGGAAAATTGTTGTTTTCAATCTAACATTCATATCGTTTTTTTTTTCATTTGAATGCTACGGTAGTACTTTTTAGTACAATTATTTTAGGCTTCCTTTTTAATGAAGTAGATTTCAATAACATACTTAACGAAAATCCGGAAAAAAGCGTGATACTAAATCAACGCTGGTAACCACCCACAATGGTAACGCGCTACGGAATCCATGACTAACTAGTCCATCCACAGGTTCTCTTCTGACTAAATCGATGCTATTCGTACCTGACCAGTTATCTTACTTATAAGCAGATTATGCATATGCGAAGTAGATATCAAACAAAAATATACAGCACAGATTCATTGAACTTTTCCTATTATACTCTAATCAATATTTTCAATTTGGAAATGTCTACTGTTCACAGCTAATATGGCGTATATTCATTCTTCTGCGCATTATCAATTGCTATGGAGTTTCATTGGAGCTGGAGCAGAATAACATTTTGACAGATTGTTGGGGACTGCAAATGGGCCACATCAACTCGTCCGTTCTGGTACCCCCAAACAAATTGTACAATTTGCCGAAATTCCATTTGTGCTCTGTAATCTCAAAAATCTCTTCTAATGTCTAATATGGAAGCCGAATACGGACGCCAATTTTAATGCCACATGTTTGTTCTGGAAGTTAAATTTAATACTTAATAAAAACTTTTTTCTTTCTCATCGCGTGTCTGTTCTGAAAGGGCAATACGGACACGGACATCTAGTATACGAGTATACCTCAGTTTTCGTGATTCTAGTTTCTATCGTTTGGGCGATGATCAGTCAGTCAGTAAAGCCGCTATTTTAGGTGTGTTAAAAAAAGGTGAATTTTCAAATTTCACGGGCAACGTACATTCGATTTTCGATTGTTATTATTTTTTTTTATGTTGGTACACTCTTTTCGAAGATATGTTGACGGTTTTATCCATATAGCATGTTTAGTTTGTTTGTGAGAGACATAAATAAGACAAGTGTTTTGAATGTTCGGCGATATTTTTGCTATCAAAAAAAAAATGGATCAAAGAAGTTGCATCAAATTTTGTGTAAACAATGGAATTAAGTGTTAAAAAACACTTGCAATGTTGACAGTGGCATACGGTGCGAGTACTCTGAGTCAAAAAACATGTTCATAAGTGGCACAAGCTTTTCACAGAAGGTCGGAAAGATGTTAATGACGACGCCCGCTTTGAACGTCCCAGCACATCAACAACCGATGAAAATGTTGATAAAATAAAGTAAATTGTTATGGACAATCGTCGAATCACAATTAGAGAAATTGCTGAGGATGTTTGCATATCGGTTGACTCATGCCATGCGATATTTTCGGAAATTTTGGGCATGAAGTGTGGGCAGCGAAGTTCGTTCCAAAATTGCTGAATTTTGACCAAAAATAACGTCGCATGCTCATGCTTAGGAATTGTTGAATGACGTCGGCAATGATATGACGTCCAGATTTGCTTAAAAGGGTCATAACTGGTAACGAATCACAGATATGTGGTTATGAACACGAAACCAAAGTCCAAATGTCTAGGTTTTGCTTACTATTTTCTTCGATTACCATGGCGTAGTGCATTACAAGGTTGTACGGTAAATAAGGAGTATTACAGAAGCAACACGAAAAAAAACGCCCGGAATTGTAGAAAAAAATTCATGGCTTTTGCATCATGATAGTGCACCTGCTCACTCATCTTTGCTTGTGAGCGATTATTTGGCCAAAAACAACACCGTTATCATGCCTCAGCCACCGTAATCAGATTTGGCGCCTGCGACTTTTTCCTGTTCCCAAGATTAAAAAGGCCCATGAAAGGACAGCGTTTCGCGACGATTGAGGAGATAAAAACCGATTCGCTGAGAGAGCTCAAGGACATACCAAAAAGAGCATATCAGAACTGATTCGAGGATTGGAACATATGATAGAAATAGAAGATGATGGACTAATAAAAGTTTTTTGAGAAAAATGAAAATTCACCATATTTTTTTAATTCACCTCGTATATATATATATGTATATATATCGAGAGAATGAGAGAGAGAGAAAACAATTATTTTTAGTTATATATTATACTCATTACGTGTCAGGTATTTAACAAATTGCAAACTAATACGCTTTCCATCTATATTATAGAGGATCATTGAACTGATAGCGTTGGAAATTTGATAAAACGAGGATACATTACGTTCCAACACGACGTATGTATACGGATATTGATTGCTTTCTGCTAGGGGTATTTGTGATTTTTCCTTTTATCACTTTAGTTGTCTTTAACAAATTTATCACAATTATGTACTATTATTTCTGCAAAATGTTCGAAAAGTTCTTTGCCAGGTCGTTGGAAGCACAACTATGCAATTTTAAGCAAAACTTCTTCCTAACTTCCTAACTTATCGGAAGATCTTGGCATAACTCTTATGAGATGTCCGAGGTGGATTGTGTAACTTTCTAATGACGCTACCGGTAACTCTATTGGAAGCTTTTTTCTTGTATTTTTATGTTTTACACCGATATCACACATAAAATTTTGTGTAAGTTCGCTTAAAAGGAGGTTAACTCAATTAAGTTGCGATGTGAATTGGAGAGTGATAGAAGTGAGGAGATTTAAGGTGTTTTTAGTTCATAGGGGTTTACCATTATCCGTTTTATTAATCGTCAAGTAGACGTGATGACAAGAAAGGCCGCAAATGTCACCTTACGCCCTCCTATGTGGAAGGAAAATTACGTGTAACGCCTACTTCAGCGATTTTGTTTTTATTGTTTAGGTTTTTATCCTAGTTCTAAGGCAAGGAACTGTTTTATTTTCATTATGTTTGATCGTTTAACCAATTTTGTCACTTTTAAGGTTATGTCAAAGCCCTGCAGCAAAAATGTTGTGAAGTTTTTGATCCCTGTCGTTTTTATAAGATTAATAAATAACAGTTTATTTCCATTATTCTATAACATTCTTTCAAACTTCTATTTTCGCGCATTTGCTGATTTCATTTTCATAATATTCGTCCCAAGTTTTGTGATTTCACTTCGTTACTTTTTTTAAGTACCATCTTCTATAAAATGTTTCACTGCCGACATTCTGTACTTAATTCAATGCATTCCAATGTTTTCGGGCAATCGGCCATACATAACACATACCAGAAAGGACGTGGCAATGCTCTCCGTTGTCGTTCCCACAACTTAATTCACCAAATTCATAATGTGCCCCATATGCGAATACAACTGCTGGAAAGGTATGAAACTAAAAATATTTGGATGAAATCAGCTATTTGTATGAGTTGTTCCAGAAAGTGGTACATTTTCCTCACAGCTTACAGAATTACAAGTTATTATATTGAACAAAAATGTAAGTTCCTGCCATCTATCGATTAGAAATTAAAGGGAATAGACAGAAACAGAAAACATCTTCAAATAAAATGTAAATTTGAATATCAGCTTCAGGCATAGGATTGACATATTGAGGGTTACATATCGCCCTTTTCTAGAAACAAACAAAAAAGTACAATTGCAAGAAAATTAAATTCCTAAATTAGTTTTGTATTTTTAAATTTCTGAGCGTCAAAAATTTAATTATTTTTGTTAAAGTTCGATTTCTCAGTTTCTTTTTTTTATTTGCAAATATAAGTTGTCCAATTAGGCAATTTCTCGATTTCTGCTCGATTGCTTTCTTCAGATTATGCAATTAAATATGAACAATACAGACTCCAATTAAGAGATTATTGTAAGGGAGCTGCTTATAGTAGATGACCGCCAATCCTGCCTGGGCCACCGTTTGCATCGGCACACCGCTATTCGACTATGAACATCTTCACCTAACATTGTAGTAAGTTATTGCCTTTTGATCACCAGCCACCATCTTCTTCAGAAATGGGTCGATTTTGTTGCGATTCAGCAACTTCACTGACATTTTTTTGTGTGTTGCTACCATGGATCAATCTTCTTTTCACCCGGCTGGCATGCATTTTCATCTTTATCGAAGAAAAGCTGCATCGTATAGTGTAGTTTTTTTCTGCTCGTGTCCATCTTTATCGCAAGCTCAAGCAATGTTGAATTAAGCAATCACAAAACTGTATCAGTTGTTCTTGGTACGAAATCTTATCATTCTAACGGCATCTACTTTATACTAAATATTATATTTTATGTTTACCCAATTTATTTTTTTTTCATCGGTTTTGCTACCATGCCCCGAGTTTATTAATAAAGAAGTTCTGTAATGTTTTACAAACGGAATTCTTAAATCTCTGATATGCTTATTTAAGGTAATGAATGGGAAAAATAAAAGTAAGAAGAGGGTGAGCTTCAATGACAGCAACATAAAAAATGGCGTCATGGTGGAAATCCTATGGGTTTCATGAGAGGATTTAAGTTGGCATGACATCGGCCATCCCAAAAATGAACAAAGAAAGTGGGGAGCCAGCAACAGCAATACGCTCACTGTTGTGCTGTTACACTGTTGTCCGTTCTGGCTTACTTCTTTATCTAACTTGCTTCGGCTCCCTAAGATATTTCTTGTTTTTGTTTTAAGAAGCCTTGTACAAATTTAATTTTTTTTTTTCAATTTCAATTACTGTTGGATATCACAGCGTAACGATCGCGGTAATTAACTTTTTGAATGTTTTGCATAGGTGACACCACTTTTTCACTTTTTCGCAACTTTTCAACACCATCTATTACATTTTACAATTCGAAAGCCGAAACCAAAGCGACCGAACTTAAAAAATTCCAATAGATTGCCGCCAACATATGCAGTGGAACAATCCGAACTAATATTTATATGAGTAAGTTCGTCCTTTTCTACTCAAAGCTTTATTAAAGGCTAGCAGCTTGGTTAATTTATTTCTCTTCTATATTACTCAAGACAGACATATGTGCTGGAAATTACCATGCTGTGTGATTTTCCGGAAAGTTTCTATGATTCTGCCTGTACTACGGGTCGCTTAATAATTTGACTGTACAGCCGTAATGTTTACTTGTATGTTCCATATGAGCGACTAAACAACCGCACATTTCATAATTTAAGAGATTTTCGAGTTGTACTGCGATAACATCAATTTCAATTTGAGATTTAAGATTTTTCAAAAACCTTACCGATGTTTTTCATTTCACCTTGACAAAGTAAAGTCATTTATTAAAGAAGAATTGAAAATATTTTGTTTTTCTGATTTTGAAAATATGGCAAATGGAATTAACATTTTTTCAATTGCATATAAGAAATTAGTTCGCAAAATATTAACAGTATACATAAAATGTTACCTATCTTGTCATTTTTAGTTAGAAAATTCTCAGTTTCTTCTATTTTTTCAAACCAAAAATTCGAATTTTCAGTTAATATTTGAACGCAATATTTGGTTTGGTCTTCCCATCTTTAATGGCAAATACAGGGTGGCGCAATAGAACGTGCATATTGCATCATTTTTTTTTTTTTTTGGGTAGAAAAGGCGCGGGCGGGGGGCGCCTACATCGTTGGGTTAACGGGCTCAGGGAGTTTTAGTCGCTATGAATCACTTCGACGGGAAGAGTCGCGCATTTTGCGCGCGCGCATTTTACGAGAACTCTCGTTCATATATTGCTACTAGGTGACTATATTGTGCTGAATATGGACTACGGCGAATTAGTGAAGCTCCGAGTGCTAATTTAATTAAAATATGGGTAAAGCGTTTTGAAGAGACCGGTTCAACATTTAAACCACAAGCAAATGGTCGCTCAAGAACATCTAGGACCGAAGACAATGTTGAGAGAGTTATGGAGTCAGTACGAGGAAATCTACAAATGTCGACTCGCAAGAGATCGTCTGTCTTACAATTATCGCAACGAAGTTTGCAACGAATTTTAACATTTGATCTTAAACTGCATCCATATAAGCTGCAATTAACACAAGAATTGAAAGAGTCTGACTTCATAGCAAGGCTCGCATTTGCTAATGAAATGCTTAATCGATTTTCCAATTTTGGCAATATCCTTTTCTCTGACGAGGCTCATTTCCTTATGAATGGGTTTGTAAGCCGTCAAAATTGTCGTTACTGGAACAGTGAAAATCCCAAAATCAAACATCAGAAACCATTGCATATTCCTAAAGTGACAGTATGGGCAGCAATCTCTGGCGGTTAATACGGAACGCTATGTTGAGATGTTGGACGGATTTTTGGCTCCAGAAATTGAAAGTTCAACAATAGTGAATTCCAAAACTTGGTTCCAACAAGATGGAGCTACCTGTCACACATCAAATGACTCCATGGCGGTGGTGAAGCAGATGTTCCCTGGCAGACTGATTTCGAAAAGAGGTAATATCCCATGGCCCCCACGAAGTCCAGACTTGACGCCTCTTGACTTTTTTTTGTGGGGATACCTTAAACTCAAAGTCTACAGTAATAATCCAAGAAACATCGTTCAGCTCAAGGAGAATATCCGTGGCGAAATGACAGCCATTACACCAGTATTACTGAAGAAAGTTTTCAATAATTTTCGTTTGCGGTTAGAGTAGTGCCGTCGTAGAGAGGGTCACCATTTAGATGATGTTATTTTTGAAAAATAAACTCCATTTATTACTCTACAATGCCTTAGATTTATTTTAACCATAGCTTTTGTATTTATTTTTTAATCTATTTTTTTAAATATGCACTTCTATTGCGCCACCCTGTAGTATAGAGTGACTATCGTATACTTTGTTTATAGTGTTACCATTGATAAAATGTTGCACTTCATTTAAACAAATTCGAAATCCGTCATGCTTATATGTATCATGTTTTATATACAGGGTGGTGCAACGCTATGTTGAGACAACTACAACATTAATGTCAAAGACGATAGTTATTTAAAGATGTTGAAGGTGTTTTTTTTCATCCTGAACTGCGCCGAATACGCATCTGTTTCAACAGCATTTGGTTCCAGCAAGATGGAGCAACTGCGCACATAGTCAGACCGGTTATGGCGGAGTTCCCACGAAAATTCCCAAACAAATTAATATTCAGAAACTCCACCTTCCGCTGGCCTCCAAGTTCACCTGATCTGGAGTTATCAAGCAGAAAGTGTACAAAACGAAACCATGGAATTTCACTGAATTGAAGCATTCCATTAAAACAATATTTAAGGTGGTCCAGACTTCAACCCTTCTGACCGTAATGAATAATTTTCTGATCAGGTATTGCATATGCGGTGCATAAAATTAAATTTTCTACAAAAAAAAAAAATAAATAAATAAAATAATGTGAAATATATCTAGCACAATATATATGTAGCACAATTGGTGCGCCAGTCTGTACTTCAATTTTTTTTTAAATCAAAAATACAATTTTTTCTAATACTTACATATCGTTATGATCAGTTCTAGTTTATTACAGACAAATGTGATGAGAATTAAATTGGTTTTCTAACATGGCCGGGGATGACAAATGCGCTATATCGGTCTGACCCTTCTGATACTTCCTGCACAAATTGACTGAATTCCAATTTCCTCTCTCCGTAATCTGCAGCTACCCATTTTTGACCTTTATATCCAATTTCCTCCTACAAGTTCTTCATCCGTAACCAGCAGCAAGCCATTTTGTACCTTACATTACTTCATAGTATATTTACAAAATATTATATATATATTTTATGTATTCTTAGCTTCATATCTTGCAATCAGCTGCATTAAATTCAGCTAAATTTGGCACACGTTAAGCATTTGCTAAAGTGGTGTTCCAGAAAGAAGACGAAGCACATTGCCAACATCATCTGTAATTTGTATTAGCCAGGTAATCTATACTTTCATTCCATTACATTGTTTTGCAATTCTCCACAATGTTTCGTACCTTGCATGCAAATGACCGATTTAACCTATGTGCTTCTACCTTCATATCTTCCAATCATTATAATACGGGGTAAAATGCAAAAAAATCGATGGGATGATCACTCTCTATCTGGTACCTCCCACACTAAGTACCTAATTTTACTTATACAATACCATTGTACTGCGAATGAAAATAAATTGCACTGCCACGCCCCTTAAGGTAATATACATATATATAATATTGGCCGATTTACCAAAACCTGGTCCTTTTATATCTTTTATATCTGAAGAAGAAACTTCAGAAAGTCACAATTTTGCTTTTTCTATTGTGGCCTTATAGTATTGGGGAATAGGGAAAATTCCATATTGGGCTCTTTGACAGTTATTCACTTATGAGTTATACTTGTGCGACCTTCAGGCTACCATTCACTGGTAATGCCATTAAACACCCGCCTGACGGTAGCTAAAATGTGATGCGATGCGTCGTAGGCCAGTAGGTAACATTTGTTACTGAAACTCAACTCATATCAGCCTAGTGATCGATGGGAGTCACAACACTAGTATCGGATGCAGTGTCCCAATAAACCACTCATCTTAAATTAAACTATCAAAAATGCAAAAGAAAATAATAAAACGGCCCCAACCTCCAAATGTTGACGACCTCCGCTAACGTTATAAGGACCATGATTTGAGGATATGTATCTCGAATGTCCGTACTCTTTACAGATAAATAAAAAGCTGATGTCACCGCCGTCCAGGACAGCACAAGTATGTACACGGCGTAAAAATTTGTGACATCTACTACAGCTGCCGTCCAGAAAGGCGTGAATTCGGATGTGGATTTGTTGTGGAGAAGAGACTTAGACACCTTGTCTCGCGGTTTAGGGCCGTAAGCTACCGTAAAGCCATTATTCAAATCGAGGCGAAATATTTCTTCATGTTAATCTGTGCACATGTTCCGATAGATGAAAAAGACGAAGATACAAAAGATACTTTCTATGAGCTTCTAGAATAAGCCTATGACCACTACCCTGGCCGCGACATTCAAATTGTTCTGTGAGATTTTAATGAAAAAGTAAGAAGGGAAGATGTTCTTAGTCCAACATTCCGAAAATAGATTCAAATTAGTTTATTTCACTTCGGCACGTAATATGGTAGTAAGTGGCTATCTCCTCATCATTACACGAGGACAAATTGGTCATATTCTATTAGACGGAAGGCATTATTCTAGAGTAATGGATGTACCTGCGATCCGAGGTACTAACATAGAATTGGATCCCCACCTGATTGCAGCTAAGGTATCCAGAGTGAAAATTGTACGTAACCAGGCACTAGGAAAGTTATTTCTAAGTTGCATAGTGCAAATACCATAACGAAATGCCCCTGATCCTGATGTTCCTGACACAGAGCCAACACATTGCCCAGTCTTCGCCAACTGCTGCGAAAAGCGACTCAGGGTACGTTGCCCGACACAGAGGCGACATATTGCGTATTCTATGACAACTGGTGCAAAAACCTAACCTGGGTATGAAAAACTGCGCTCAGCGTCTGAGGAAAGATTAGTTGTAAGAATCCATCGAGTTTGATATGTAAAAGACTAAAACTGATTCAATTGACCAGATATTCACACTGAGGCAAATTCTGGTTAAAACCGAAGAAAAACAGATCTACACGTATCATCTGTTCGATTATGAAGCTGCCATCGGCAGTCCGATACGGTAAAAACTTGTGGGATGACGCTGACGGATATGAAATCTACACTGAATGTAGGCAGAAATCTTATCCTGTGACTTCTTTAACATACCATTTGAGATAATTATGAAGAAAGCTGCGGTTAACACGATCGAGTACCACTGCGAAATGTGACAGCATTCTCATACATTGAGAATGATCAGCGAAAGTACAGGGTTGCCCATATTCGACGGACCCATGGTTTTTTAAAAAAAATCAAAGAAAAAAATAAAAATTTGGCGGTTGGCAATCTTATTTATTTATTTTGTTCCAAGTAGATTTGTTTACATCAATTTTTGAATATGATATTTCTCAAATGGCCGCCTTTGGCGTTGATGGCGTATTGTGCCCTTTTTGCAGCATTTTCCATCGTTTTCGCCAACATTTCGGCCGGAATAGCGGCTATTTCTTCACGAATGTTGTCCTTGAGCTCTTCTACGGTCCGTGGCTTGTTAACGTAAATCTTTGACTTCAAATGTCCCCAGAAGTCAGCGGGCGTCAAATCGGGCGAACGCGGTGGCCAGTCCAAATCACCACTTTTCGACATCAAACGGCCCGGAAACAAATTCTTCAGAAAATCGATTGTTATGCGACTTGTGTGCGGTGGAGCGCCGTCTTGTTGAAACCAGAACTGCCTCATACGCTTTCGACGAATAATTGGCATCACAAAATTGGTCATCATGTCGCGATAACGCTCCTGGTTGATGGTAACAGCATGGCCATTTTCGTTTCGGAAGAAAAACGGCCCAATGACCGTTTTCGCACTAACGCCGCACCAAACTGTGACTTTTTCGTCATGAAGAGGCAATTCTTGAATCTCCTGAGGATTTTCAGTGGCGTAAATACGGCAATTTTGCTTATTTACGGTCCCATTCAATGTGAAATGGGCTTCATCGGACATGATAATTTTGTTCCAAAATTGCTCGTCATCATCGGCCATTTCGATGACTCGTTGGGCCCATTCCAATCGACGAGGCTTGTCCGCAGGCAACAATCTTTGCGTCAATTGAATTTTGTACGGGAACAAATGCAAATCAACGCGAATAATCCGTTGTAAAGTGGACCGAGCCATGCCCAACTGCTGAGAACGGCGTTTTTGGGATGTTCTTGGGGACCTCTCAACACTGGCTCGTACGGCAGCGATATTCTCGGCCGATCGCCTTGGTCGACCTTTATTTGGCCTCTTCGGATTAGAAAGAGCCTCACTAGTCGAAAATTTTTCGTATAAACGCTTAATAGTGTTATTAGAAGGCGCACTTCTCACATTTTTTAATATTTTAAAAGCACGTTGAGTTTTTACAATTGACTTCTTCTGTTGAATGTAAATTTCAACTATTTCAGAGCGCTCGCGTGGCGTGTATTGTTCCATGGTAAAAATCTGCTTGGACTGACGCTTCAAACGCGGTATGTCATTAAGCGATCTGACATCTCTGTCAAAAGTTATGGCGTTGCCAGATGGGCCCGTCGAATATGGGCAACCCTGCACGTCTGATGACAAACAAGGACAGTACAAAGTTATTTGTTTTAACGTTGACAACTATATCTTTGGAGTGGTGGATGAATTCATTACCTGAGTTCCACTGTAAGCAAAACCAATGACGTCAGCACAGAGATCAAGAGGAAAGTACTGCTTTCCGACAGATGTTACTATGGACTACGCAAGCAATTTAATGGTAAAGCCCTCTCTCGACTGACAAAAATCCGACTGACTGTTTCGTTTTAACTGTCTTGTTGTATGGCGTAGAATCATGGGTTGTAATACAAGCGGATGAAACAGTGCTGGGAGTCTTCAAGAGGAAAATACTCTGAAAAATATATAGACCCTATACCGTTAACGGAGAGTATCGGTGCCGCATGAACACCGACTGAACTGTATGAGCATATGACGGCATCAACGTAATCAAGCGCACCAATACATATCGATTGCGTTCGTCGGGTCATATTATTCGGATGAACCCAAATGTTTCAGCACAAAAAATTTTCGATAACAAACTCGATGAGGGCGCAGAAGAGGGCGACCAAAACTCCGTTAGAAGAATCAGCCTGTTGAAATATTATCGAAACTTGATATGACGAATTCGAGAAAAAGCTCAAAAGACCGGAGCGCTTGGAGTTATTTTCTATGCCCAATAATGGATGAGGATGTCTGTGATAATAACCTAAATAAGTAAGTAGTAGTTTAAAGTATTTTTTTGCAGAAGCACAAAGAGACCTGACTGCAAATTCTGTACAGGTTATTATATGCAAAATGTATTCAAAATACCCACAATTTGTTTTCCAAATTTTCGCTTTGAGTATGAACCATGATCTCTAAAATGTGCCATATTGTTAAGGTGCTTCACATCTTTCCTCAAAATACCCGGCTAATAAACTTTTTGCACTGAAATGATAAGCTGTGCAATTCCTCCCTTCTTCTGCATGCCATCACAGAAGCACAATTGTTGCAACTTTGGACGTTTTGGTACCGGTTCTGATGCTTGCCGAGATGACCAAGCATGTTTTTTGACCTGTTTATAGAAGTACTTTTCCATGGTCACAATTTTCTCGTCCGTAAACATAGTTCATTTGTAGCGTCGTCTAATACGCCTTTCGTATAAGGGAAGTCTTTAATGAAACAGGAGATAAATACCGATGTTATATTCATTTTAACTTACACAATGTTTTCAATGTGGACTCGATTCTCCACTGCTTGGATTGCTTTGGGATTTCGCAAACTTCGTTAACGTCCGCAGTATGCTCAAATGGTATAACTTCAAGATACATAAAATTACGGTTGACTCCAGGCGATTGCAATGTCCGAAAGATAAGTCGTTCTCCATACTCCCACACATAATAATTATCAACAAGTTATACACTTTTTTACAAACGTCCATAAAAAATTGCATTTGCCAAAATGGCGTCAAAATAAAAGGCATACTTTTACTAGCTTTCCGGCAGTGGAAGTCCTTAAACGTGTACCATAACTTATGGAGGTATTAGTTAGGAAAACATGTGCAAATGCACAAGTTCGACGACCCCTCAGCTTATACATAGTTTACATATTTATAGGATCGAATAGAATATGCTTGTATATTAAGACAGATTAAAAGTGACGGTTTCTTGCGATAGCTCCCGAGTTATTTGCTTTTAATTTGCCAGCAAAAAACGAAAGGAGAATATCTAAAAGTTAAATTTTTCCCGCGTTTAGTTGTTGTCTTTGTAAGTGATTCTCCTCCTTTAGCGATATCGTCGTAATATCGTTCATGATATTTTGCTTGATCGTGCTATATTGATCCATCCGTCCTATCAACTCCGATACAAATTGTCTAAATATTCTTATATTCATATCAGATTTATATTTAGCAAGAATTAAGCACTCAGTAAACTTAGTTGTGCGAATGGAAATATGTAGCGCACATGCAAATTGACAGATTTTGCAAAAAATCAATGGCCCCTCTATAATTTCTAAGGTGTGGATATCAGAAAGTTATAATTTTGTTTTTTTTTTTTTTTTTTTTTTTTGTTTGTTCAAATCATTTTTCGGTAAGAATCTTGCAATTTATCATGCCTCTTCTGACAGTCCTCACATTTGTACATCAATTCAAAAGAACAGTGACTGAATTATGCACATGTCGGTTCACTTTCTTACAGATTTCAGTTGTCGCTGTTCCATGTAAAACTACAAAAAAATGTGCAACAGCTATGACAGGTACACGAGGTGATTTCAAGAATACGAGTAAGAGTAACATTGTTATTGCAAAAAATGGAAGAATAAATAGCCAGAAGTAATGTCTTTGTTGTTGCTGTTCGAGAAATTGAATGTTGTAAACTAAGAGCAACAATTTAATTTGCAATCAGTTGTTTGCATTGTTGCTGTAATATTAATAACAGAATAAACAACAGCTATCACGTTAGGGTAGACCTTATTTCAATGATTGTAAAATTTACAAAATAAATGAATAAGTAGAGAATTCGAGGCAAATTAACTGACAAACTGAATATCTATCGTCCGATGGTGCGTATAAAAATTGAATAATAGCATATTTTCGGCAGACCACTTTGGCTACTGATTTAACTATGTAAATAATCAAAACCGAATAAAATGAATCACAAAACGCACAAAACGGTTTCCTTTGTTTTGCTAAATCGATGCCGGCAGCGATAACCATTCCAAGAAAAACGTATGTTGGACTGTGAATCCGAAGCTAAAAAACTGGCACTCAGGGTTGGTTACTGATGTACCAGTAAAGTATTGACGAAGCCCCCAAACCAAAATGTAAAGAAAGGAGGAAGACATCAAATCAAGGCAAATCAAGTTTGAAATTGAATCTCCTCTGGCATTGGAATATTTCAGAATTTTCCAAAAATTTAAATTGTAAATATACTGGAAACAACCATCCTAATGGATACATTTCTGAGGTGGTTCATTCCCACATTCATCAAATATCACCGTAAATACTAGAAAATTTCTAAAAAAAACCTGGATTTAGGTATCTCCCAATTCTGACATTTGCAAATCACAACTTCCCAACTTCATTTCATTGCGGTGAACTCGAGGAAGAGCAGTGTGGTCTAGATTTGAAAAAACAAAGTTGAAACAACATTTGTTTGTGAGTTGTGCGAATACGTGAACTGAAATGGGTCCATATTTGCCATTTGGTTTATTTATCAACTTTTCGGTGATGGAAGATGGGTTGTTAACATGTTTATTAGTAAATAATGTATTGACACAGATTCGTTAGCTTATTCAGATATACTCGTAAATGGGAAACACAATCAATATGAATATGAAAGCAGTAGATTATGGAAGCGATAAACTAACCTTCAATGATCCACTTCTATAGAGATTGTACAAACCATTTTTTCTACCAGAATATAAATCTCGGCCAGGTGAACTGACTTACATACACCTTCACCAAACGTTATTTTGTTCAACTTTGCATGCTACTCTAAAGGGCGAGGCAATGCAATCTCTTTTTATTCGCAGCACTAAATGCCCGATGTGAGCTTAGTTGTTTAGTATACTCCAATTGAATGGAGAATGAGAATTTAGGAGTGTTTTATGTGGAAGATACCAGAGAGGGCGTTGTCATTCCTTCGATTTTTTTCACATTTTGTCCAGTAGTATTATGCAACAAAATTGATAAGAATTTAAAAAACTTCAGGCTATGAATATATGGTGGCAAATCAAAATTCGATAAATCGGTCACCTCGCATGAGAGATACTAGAATGGGAGTGGCAAAGTAGCCATTTTCTTTCTCAGGACTTAGATCACCAAACGTTTACCATAGATGCACGGCGAATTTGTCAAATTGGGTATGAACGATTGGAAGATATGAAGGTAAGAATGTATGGGATAATTCCGTCGTTTGTATGAGAGATACCAAAAGGAGCGCGGTTGCCTGATTATACGGATATTTAGGCTAATAAAGTCGGCTAATTAGAAATTACAGAGAATTGAATGAGTTTCGAAAAATCAATCAACTTGTAAGGGAAATGCCAGGTGTCGATACAGCCCATACAACCCCAGCTATGATCCAAGAAAATATAAGGCTGTACCACGTTTTAAGAAGTTCCATAAAGATTTACAGCAGTTACCGTGTTCACCAGCCAGTCAGTTGGACATTGCTATATTGGAGTGTGTGCCCATACGTCGGCGTAGTAGGTTACCATACGCGTCGTTAGTAGGTTAAGTTCGAAATCGACTAAAATCGGTCCAGTGAGAAAAAACTTGCCCATATCAAGAACCTATCAAGCTTAGACATATGATAAACATACCGCCTCGACACAACAGCGATTTTCTTTTGACGTCATATTCTTTTGGTTGTGCGAATATATATGATTTCGTGCCAAATAATCGTCATATGCGCCAAGTATTGATTTTCTTTTTTCAATCGAAGCAAACGGCAGCTGAAATTCATCTACGTTTAAGGCGATGCTGCTTTAAGGGAAACAACGTGCCGAGATTGTTCCGCAGCTTTAAAGACGGTGATTTTGATGTTGACGACCGTTCGCGTGAAGGAAGGCGAAAAACCTTCGAAGACACTGAATTGACGGCATTGCTTTATGGGAATCACTGTTAAACGTAGGTAGAGCTTGCTTCGGTATTAGGAGTTACCCACCAAGTCATTTCCAAGCGATTGCTTGCGTTGGGAATGATTCCAAAGCAAGGAACTTGTGTTCCTCTTGAGTTGAATCCAAGGGATTTTGAGCATCGTTTTTTCGTCTGTGAACAACTGCTTCAGCGACACAGAAGGAATTGTTTTCTTCATCGTATTGTAACGAGTGATGGAAAATGTATTCATTACAGCAATAGAAAGAAAAGGAAGTCATGGGGACTGGACTGTATTTGGTGCGACCAGTTCGGTGTTATTTATTACGAGCTGTTGAAACCAAGCGGAACCATCACTGGGGATTGGTATCGACTTCAATTAATGGAATTGAGCCGAGCTCTGCGAGAGACACATTCACAATACGCGGAGAGGCATAAAAAAATGATTTTTCAGTATGGCAACGCTCGGCTCCATGTGACCAAGCCCGTTAAAACCTACCTGGAAACGCTAAAATGGGAAGTCTTACCCCATCCGCCATATTCTCTAGATATTGCGCCGTCCGATTATCATTTGCTCTGTTCGATGGCATACGGTCTGCCTGACCAGCAGTCCCACTCATATGACGACATCAAGGAATGGAGAGATTCGTAGATAGTTTTACCGTGACGGAATTCGAGCTTTGCAAGAAATATGGAAAAAAAGTAGTAGCTAGCGATGAGAAATACTTTTAATGAATCATTTGTAAATATGTTTTTATAATAAAGTTGTATTTTTACAAAAAAAAAAAAAAAAAACCGCGAGAACTTAGTTGCGCATCTAATAAAGACTGGCGCATAAGTAACGTTAACGGCGACTATATGTATATTGAATGCGTTCTTGTGCATCATTTGGTTTTAACTCATGAATGGTTCTTCGTTCTGTACTGAGCCTTTCCATCATAATTTTCCCAAGTAGTATTTAATTAATTCTGTAAAGAGACGAAAAAAAAAGACTTGAACAAAAAATGTATTCACTGATCAAATCTTAATGTTGCTTATAGGCCATCCTATATAAAAGTAGTAAGTCTGCCAATTTTTTAAAATCAAATACTGCCCTTTAATCGACGTATGCACTTTATACGTGTACACTTTAGTACTCAAATTCGTTTGACATGCTAGACATTGGTGTCTTAGAATTCACTCACGATAAGGCGTACAACGGAATCATGGATATAAAAGCTAACTATAAATGTGGTTCTATTGGGATTTGTGTTCATTTGTTAAAGAAATGTACATCACCATTAGTTTTTGCATTTACCTATAAATACATTTTCAATTCTTCGTTAAAATAAAGCATTAATTGAAAGTCGGCGTCCCATGTTAGATGAAAATCGGCGTCCATAACCCTAATTTTAAAAGGTGGTGCATGATATGCGGTGCAGACCGATTTGTAAACTTTTCTTACAAAACTATTTATAACCTTCTTTCAGCATGGATTTTATTCTGGCAGATCTACCATAACAAATTTAACCATTTTTATGTAGTATTGTACTTCATTATTTGAACGTGGATATCAACGTGAAACATTTTACACCGATTTCACCAAAGCAATTGATGCACTTTTTCATTTTTCATTTTTCGTTAATGTGGTTAAAATTGTGTTTGTCAAATAGCATCTGGAATGTCATTATTGATAGTTATGAATCTCTCCCACATTTGCAAATATCTGGGGTGCCTTAAAGCGGTAGTTTGGAGCCACTATTGTTTAATTTATTTGTAAATCATATTCGTAACTGTTGTTGCAACAGGTGATTCAAAAATATACCACAAAATCTCTGTTTCTGACGCCCTTGATTCTCGAATTAGATAATCTTTTTTATTAATATCCACTGAACAAACTTCATTCGATCTATCGAAATGTATTCACAATTTACTTTCAAAGTCTCGTAATCCAATTCAACCAATTTTCAAAATTACAAGCAATTACAGGCTGAAGGGAAAATGAACCTTTTGGATTCAATTTTACACCGCATATAAATTACATGATCTCTAAAACGTATTCTGTGCTGCGTATATTAGAACAAATTGTTTCGTTTTTACTGATACCTTAAGAGTAAATGAAATATTCTTCTTATATAAATATAAATAATAACAAATATATTTTCATAGACTGAAATGAAATCAAATAACGAAAATACTACATCATTCCCAATTGAAATTCGAAGAATTCGAAACACATCAATTGAAGATCAAAATTTTCATTTGGAATTCAAAAAACATCAATTTAAAATCAAAATTTCCATTTGAAATTCAAAAGACATCAATTCAAATTCAAATATTCCATTTAAAATTAAAAAAAGTTAATTGAAAACCAAAATTTCCATCTAAAATTCGAAAGACAGCAATTGAAATTCAAAACTCATCAACTGAAATTCAAAAGACATCAATTGAAATTCAAAACACATCAATTGAAATTCAAAACGCATCAGTTGAAATTCGAAAAATAATTGGTAGGTTCAAAGGCAATACACTCTATTCAATATGATGCGCTCAAACTGGAAAATTCAATAAAAAAAAATTTTATTACTAAGAAATAAGGAGTTACAAATGTATTATAAGATAACATTATAAGATTATAATAACATAGTAAATGCTAATATTAAAAACGGAATTTACATATTTTCCAACATTGTTGCTATTGATATGTGATACCGAATTTGAATTTTCACAGAGCAAATTTAATTTCACACTTTGCAAAAAAATCGTAATTTTGTTGTTGTTCAGAAAAATTTCGAACGCATTTTTGGTTGTCCTGTTATTATGATTGCGTTGAATATATTTGAGAATAATTTGAGAATATTACTTTTAATTTTAGAAATAGAAAAATGTTGACGTGCTTAGGTTTAAGAATTATTTTTACAGCTTCAATTAGTGTAGGCTACTTACCGCTGACAATGTGTATGGGTTACCAATTTTGTTGGCCTGCTTAAAATGGCGACTATCCAATTACCTTTATGCTACCATTACAATTAAATTACCCATGGCACACGTTAAGGTGTAGAGCATGCTATGGTCGAGTCAAACTTATGTTTTTCTACACCTCAAATGACGAATTTGAAATATCAATTGATGTGTTTCGAACTTCAGTTGATGTGTTTCGAATTTCAATTGATGTGTTTTGAATTTCAATTGATGTCTTTTCAATTTCAAATGGAAATTTGGATTTTCAATTGATGTCTTTTGAATTTCAAATGCAAATTTTGATTTTCAATTGATGTATTTTGAATTTCAAATGGAAATTATGATTTTCATGATGTGTTTCGAATTTCATTTGAAATTCTTCGAATGTCAAGTGAAAATGTTGTAGTTAGCATCTATTATCACCAAAAAAAAAACCGTTAGTTATGGGAATAATGTGGGCGTGTCGGAAGTGCCCTCTTATCACTTGTTACTACTACACACTGCAAAGAGCTAAATATGAAACGGAACTAAATACAGCTCAGAAATAATATAGATTTTGTTTTTTTTTTTTGATTGATTTGTGAAGAATGTTTGTAATATTTTTACCGCTTACTTGCTGATTAACAGGGTGGTATTTGCTATATGGGAGAAGAAACCACTTCAATTTATATACCTATATATTTGGAAGGGACCACCATAGTTGGGGGCGTGGCTGTCGGATAATGTCACAAAGAAAAAAAAACAGTACGGAAATGTCAATAAATTGAACTGACTTAGTATTTATATTTTCATCCAACGTTCTTTTGCGTTGATGCGGCGCGGTTAATTGCCAAGTCCTTATTAACAAACGCTGTAAATTAAACCCCTATAAATAAAATATATTTTTAAGCCGCTGAACTTAATTATTTATTATTATTATTTACTATTATTGTTATTGTTGTTACATATAACTTCGCTTACAAATTATACGGAAACCCTTAATTTATTCCAAATCGGCTACTTTTTACGTAAAGTAGCTTAGGGTAAGCGGACCAATTTTATTCCCAGCATTAGCCAGATCGTAGTCAGAGATTGTAAATAGACTCCACTGACCCAACCATACAACAGTAGTTCATCAAATAAAAATCCGCCGGACTTAAGAAATTCACTTTCTCCCCTATTGACTGGAGTAACTTAAATGTTTGCCAGAATATAAAAAATTGACCAAAATTTAACGATTTTTCGAAATTTAGTCTTTCCTCTATAACTCCTAATTGATATATTGCAGTATTCTAGAGTTTTATTCAATGTATTGACTTACAATTCTTTATAAGCCCTGAGAAAATTGTACAAAGTAACCACACTCCTTTCATTGCATTAACGATTTTACCCATATATTCTTAGCTTCACTTTCTAGCGGTTGTACTGAAATCTGTCAAATTTGTTGAAATATTTTTTAGGAGTAAAAACGAAGGTTATCGGTGCACGTTTTCTGGTACTTCTCATACTATTTGATCGATTTATAGAAATTTAGTTTTTCTGCTTTGATACCTAATTCATAGACTGCAGTTACTAAATTTTTGGCAATTGTGCTGCACTGTAATGTTTCGTAAAATTTGAAAAAATCAACCGGATAACCACGTCCTCTGCATAATTTTATCCACATTCATGTCTTTCATTCAATTGCTCTAGACTCAATATGATTTAGCACGCGCAGGCATTTAGCAAACTTAGTTCTGCTAATGAAAATGGGCTGGATTGCCACGGCCTTTTACGGACAACACAAACAAATTAGCTGGTATAGCAAAAATTGATATTGGGTGCCTGAAATTTCTCTATTGGTTTAAATTTAACCAAATATTACAATTTATACTAATTATTTATGTATTTCTTAAAAATTATATTGTCCATGACAGATTTGGAATTGTAGGGCGTAAAAAATTCTGTAACATTCGTCGTTTTCACCACTTAAATGATGTTCCAATCATTCCTCTAATTCGATACGGGCCAGAAAGTGTGAAAACCCCCGTACAACGCAGCAAACCCCAAAATCCGAGCTACGAACCACGTCTTCGCTGGAAAATTTGGCACTTCCTTTTTTGAATATTAAAAGGGAATTCAGAGCATTGTGTACACACGTTAGACAGCTTCTTGCTGTCGGCACTACAAAACTTTTCTGGCTATAACTAACAGGTTTCAATTGCCTATGGACTATTTCCACTAGAATTGTGTCAAATCTAAAGTTCAGCCATCACAGAGCCTACCTGCCGAGATGTCATGATAAATTTTACTGTTCGCCTTAATGATCACTGCGAATATGATGGTTCTCATATGGACGATATTATTTTTGAGAACTAAATTTCCAAATAGTGTGTTAATAGTTAAATATATTTTTTTTTATAAACGCCCTATTTCTTTTTGGTCGATACTCTAATTCCAAACTTTCATTTGAGGCAGCTCGCATTGTGCTGAAAAATATTATACCTTGATTAACTTAAAATAAATTACTTAAATTCGATGTATCAACCCTAAATTGCTATAGTCAGCAAGCACTAAAGACTAAACGATTTGTAGATTAACAATTTTATATTATTTATATTTAGTGAATACTCAGAAAATTTACATTGTTTGTTAACAAGAGGGAATCCCAAGAGTACGAGAAAATAATGTTTTTCCTTTGATAACTGACTGTCTCAGCCAGAAGTCGTTGTGACAATAATCGTAATTACCAAGTGGTAATGCGTCGTTAAACATCACAGTTTGATCTACCTACGACTAAATTCTCAGCCTAATTCGCAAAATTACTAAATAAATTTATCATTGGTCACTTTTGTGTCCATCAGTTTAAACTATTCGTTTTGCTTTTGTATTTGCAATTACGAAATTGAAATTTCTGAATACCGTAAAATGTACAAATATTCTAAAATGTAACGTGTACGTGCACAAGTACTCTTGGGTATGAAAAAGTACCTAAATGGAATATTTTCTTAATGTGGAATAATATAGAAAACATGAAAAACGTACATTGAATTATTAAAGTACCAAACTAGTCATCCCTCACAAAAACCCCCATAGTTCTTATCAGCGACCACTTTAAAACTGAACACAGATAAGACTGAACAGAATGAAAAAGAACCGTTTTTATTGATAGCGATATTGAGGCAGCATCTGACATGCTGAAGATTTTCTATAAAAAAGCTAATCAAATTCATAATAGCTTATTTCTTGTCTAGGGTTTAACAAGTAACGACGTTGTACTTAAAATGTGGCAAAATTTACTCAAAGTTTCTATACTTTTGTGCGTTTTGCTCCAAACTCTTGGCTCTCATACTCCCAAGATAAGCGCCACAGTTTTGGAAGGTAAAGGACATTTAGTATTTAATTCGACATTTTGCAGCAGAAATAAAACTTCTACTGTTTTTAAGGCTATCCTGATGACTTAGATATTGCGCCATACGTAAAAGTCGGTAAAAAGTTATACCATTTTGGTCAAAGTAAGGTACGTGGGAACTGTTAGTGTTTAATTTTCAATCATTGAATTCAACTCCTCAAGTTTTCGACACCGATCAATTTTTCTTCCATTATTCTTTTAGGTCTCATGGTTTAAAGCCAATTTAATTTGCCGTTCGATGGGCGGATATTTGGCATCATTTGACAATCAACAAGAACTCACTCAATTATCAGAGTATTTGAAAGCTCAATATCCTACTGATCGCTGGTGGTGGCTTTCCGGTTCTGATTTGCAAGGCGAAGGCGATTTCCATTGGTATAGGACTGGTGAGCGTATTGCTTATGCTGACTGGTCCGCTGGGCAGCCCGATAATGCTGGCGGAAATGAGAATTGTGTTCATTTGTGGTATATTAAAACAAAATACCAAATGAATGATTGGATATGCACTCAAGCGGCTTATTATATTTGTGAAGCCGACAAGCCGAAAACAGTCGTTGTCACAGTATTTTAAATATATTAAATTTTTTGAAATTATATAAAAGTAAGAAAATGTTGAAGATTGAGTTACTGTGAATTAGCAATGACAATTTAATTAACATATATGGAACTAACAGGTGTCCGCTACTTCGTAAGCGGGATTTCCCATTTTAAGTAAAAAATAACTCAGAAGTTGAATTTCTCCCCAATTTATTAATCACTTTCAGTGTCGTCTCTTTGCCAATTTCTCCGATTCTAACTTCAGCGGTTTAAACAGAGAAGTAGCATGTTTTTGTTTGTTTCACATCCGGTTCCAGATCTTGCCACAGTGTTCTTTTGCCCCATTTTTTCTTGTTGTACCCCTTAAAGGTACAAATTTCGGGAATACGGTTTTGAGTGTGAATGTAACTACTATAAAAGTGGAGTATACAAACGCAGCTTCATGATATTAAGCTGAAATTGGGATAATATAGATGATGCTATTTCTGTTCCCCTTCTGCCTACATTTTTCGTTTTTGGTTCTGTAGAAAGATGTACCCTATAATAGGGATGACCTTATCTTTGACCTTTATTTTTCTTCGTGTTACTTGGTGATACCATTATTCCTTCGTCCTTACCAGTTTTATCGCATAAAATACAAATCCCGAAAATATCGGTTCTGGTTGCGAAAATACGCTGTACGATAAATGGAGACTCCCAATAACGCCGATACACCTTCAACCGTTTGAGGTAGACAAAAACCAGTTTTGTAATCTGTTACCCCTATTTTATCTCAGGCAGTGCAAATGTGGCAAAATGACATTCATACTCTACGCCTATTATTTACGGATATAAGAGTAGCGTATAGTCAGGCCGTATAGTCAGGCATCATTTTAATCCCTTTTTACTACCTTTTTTGTTGCGCACTAAGCGTGGTTTCAAGGTGCATAACATTTGCAGCGCGAATATTCGGCCGAAGCGACGACGTAGAAGCATGACCGGCAGCCTCCATGACTTTATTTTCTTTGAATTGCTGTAATGAATCTACATTTTATCACTCGTTACAATACGAAGCTTTTTTTTGTCGCTGAAGCAGTTGTTCATGACGACGCTCAACATCCCTTGGCTTCAACTCATAAGGAACCCAATTTAATTGCTTTTGAATCATTCGCAACGCATGCAATCGCTTGGAAATGCCTTGGCGGCTAACTCCTAATACTGAAGCAAGCTCTACCTGCGTTTGACACGGATCCCCATCAAGCAATGTCGTCAATTCAGTGTCTTCAAAGTCGTCAACGTCAAAAACACCGTCTTAAAGCGACAAAATCAATCCCGACTCGTTGTTTCACTTAAAGCAGCGTCTCCGTAAATGTTTTGAAACTCTCGATGAGCTTCAACCGCCGTTTTCTTCGATTGAAAGAAGAACTTCAATTCTTCCCGCACATGGCGATTATTTGGTACAACATGCCGAGGTGTCATGTTTACCATGTGCCTAAGCTTGGCTCATGACGTTTAGGTTATAGCAGAATCGACTAGCACTTACACTTGGTGCAATCTAATGACAGACGACGGGAACTTAGTTGTGCACCTAATATACGATTAAATGTTTTTGTCTAGGTACTAAGCTACTAGACATTTTGTCATGAAATAAAATTACGTTGGTTTTACTTCGCTCAAGAAAAAGTCTTAGCCTATGTTAGGGTTTGATTGGGTAACGATCCTGACACTGCTCACAAATCTCATAAATTTTAACGGCAAAAAATTATAAAAACATATATGAACTATAACAGCAGTCCAGCGCACAAATCAACAGCTAGTTGTAAGTTCAATTCATATATATAAAAATTTGGCGTGTGTTTGCCACAGCATAACTAAAGAACGGAGTGACGGATTTGCATAAAATTTTTTGTATGCGTTTGAATGGCGCTCCGAGTGGTTTAGATTTATACTTCGGTCCAATTGAACAAAGGGGCGTGGTAACTCCCATACAAACCACAAATTAAAAATGCATTATTTCTGCTCCGGCTAACAGTATGTGAACAAAATTTGGTTTACGTATTGTAAGTTCTGCTGCAAATATGTGCGGGATTGGACAAATAGGCGTGGTACCACCCGAAGAAATCAAAAATTAAAAAAACCATTATTTCTGATCCTGTTATAGGAAAATTTAAGTTTTTCATATACTGACTTTATTTCACTTCTCATTTTTCTATGTATGAAAAACTTTTAGGAGAAACTCCAACACCTAACTTTGTCAATCATGTTGCCTTCTTTTCACTTCTCAATTTTTTACTAAGCCTAAGCTTAAGCTTTAAAAAGTTCCTAATTAGTGCTATTTGTGAAAATTGGTTACGAGACTTATTCAGTGCTACTGTGTTTGCTGCAAAAAGTGAAAATTTTAAAATACAATTAACCGTGCGCTCAAATTTTTTGTGCAATATAATATAGGTGTTGGTGAGTATAATTTCAGCAATAACTTTTTTTATAAGAAAAAACGAAGAACATTTTCTGTTCTTCTTCTTCTCTGTTCTCTTATATATAAAAATGAATTTCGGTCAGAAACAGTGTTAGATTATAGTATTGATTTTGTTTTCAATTAACTTTCATAATAAGTGAGTGAGATGCCGCCAATCAGACGTAGGAGCATTGGTCGCAGAGGCCGTACGGCTACAAGATCAAGAAATTCTCGAGTGATTGAAAGTCCTGAACATCAAGCAAATCGTATTGAGAGGAACAGCCAACGGATATTAGAATCCCGATTAATTCAGTCACATGAAGATCAAGCTAAATGGTGAGAAAAATGTATAGTAATTCATTAATTGAGAACGGCTGGGCCGATTTGGCTCAAATTTTTTCTCAGTTGTTCGTAATTGCCTGGAGAAGGTTTTTACGAAAGAAAATTTTGGGAAACCCTCCGGAAAAGTGGAAAAATTGAAAAAATCGAAAATGGATTTTTTTGTATGGAATTTTGTGTGCAATTGTTCCGGAATGGCTTTTCGAATGGCAAAATAGAAAACTGTTAGTGGAAAACTCGGAAAATTCCGGAAAATTTTCAATTTGTTTGATTTTGGACTGTGTAAAGTTGGAAAATTCGTTGTAAATTTCGGAAAATTATGAAATTTATTGTGATAAAATATGTTTTGCGTGAATTTTGGGTGGAGAAGTTAACGAGATAAATAACAGATGGCGCTGCGCTGCGTTTAATGCCACAACCCCGTAGATGGCGTTATACATTAACTTAGGCTGAGCGCAATTTGACAGGTGCATTGTCATTTTCTATTAAACAAATGTGCTATATTTCCTTCTGCAATTGATTCGAGTTTTACCTATTATTTCGGTAACTCATATATCGCGTATCACATCAGTAAATGGTACAAACAGTACGATCAATTGAAATTCAGTGCAATATTTATCAATTCGATCATTTTTCCAGAAAATAAGTTTGCGTATAAAAAGTTAGGTCATCTTATTGGATTGAAGGCATTTATTGCGATACATTCATTTCGTAAGTTTTTTTTTAAATAATTTTCTTTTTAATAGGATTAGTTAACAACAACTTTATTCTATTTCAAGGAGAGTTATTTGCTTGACTAATTCCACCTATTAGACGATCAAACCTTGGACGTCGTACATGTCGTACAATAATTAGTCAGAATGTTTGTGATAATTAAACTCAAGAGGAACACGCTGAACAAAATGAATGGATACGTGCCCATATTGCACAAGTTCGCGTTGCACAATCACCACATCACATTGTCGAAGGAGGAACTCATCACCAAAGTGTTTTCCGGTATTATAAAAATTTCGATTGGATTAGTGAACTGGCAATAACAGCAGCTAAGAGTAAGGACGTCGATAGCTTGAATTTAGTTATTCAAAGTCAAATCGCTGGAAACCTGTATTCGCACAAATCTATTGACAGAGTGACTGACGAGGATGAAGCGACAAACTATTCGAAGGAATTTTTGAACTCGCTTGATGTGCCAGGAACTGCGCCGCATAATTTACAGCTGAAGGTAGGATAGATCATAATCATGTTGCGGAATCTGAATCATCCGAAATTGTGCAATGGTACGCAATTGTCCATCAAGAAACTGATGAACAATGTGATTCAAGCGACGATCATCAAGGACAAATTCAAAGGAGAAGAAGTCCTTATCCCACGAATTTCGATAACTCCAACTGATCTTCCATACCAATTCAAGAGGATTCAGTTCCCCATTCGATTAGCTTTTGCGATGACAATCAACAAATCGCAAGGCCAATCGTTGGAAGTCTGTGGGATTAATCTCCCTGTTTTTCGTACGGTCAGCTCTACGTTGCCAGTTCGCGTGTTGGGGACAACCGTCTTCGTTGTTTGTTTTTGCGCCGGAAAACAAATCAAAAAATATTGTTCATCATAATGCTCTCTACTGATTTCGATTCCATTCAAATAAATCACATTGAAATTTGAGCTATCTGTTTTTTTATTATTACTCGGGAGTTTATCTGAAGGCATTAAATTGTGGCGAGTCGAAGTTCGCCGGGTCCGCTAGTTGTGTAAAAATATTTTTGTTACAAATAATTTTGAAGTATGCAGCATGCTTCACCAATAATTATAAACTTACCATTCAAATAAAATAAAAGACTTAAATGAGCACACTTTTTTGAAGTCACCTGTTGTCACCAAAAAAAGAAAGTAAAAGAAAAAAAGCAGGTATTCCCTTCTTTTTAAATTTTACAAAGGCAACGTGCCAGGGTTTGGTTTCGTGAATAAGACGAGTCGTAGCAAATGTCAATTCAGAACAGTGGGTTTGTCCAGTATCAGCTGTTTCACAGTTTTCACAAAAGGGACAATCACAATTGTTACCCATTTTTTGTTCAACTTCGCCATATGCCAAGGAAATTTCTTATTACTGTTTCAAAGGATTATTTGATTTTAATTTATTGCGCTTTCGATATATCAAATATAATAAAACTAGAGTTTCAATTGTACGTTAACTGCGCATAGACTTTCAATTGTACGTTAACTGCGAACATCACTTTTTTGGCACCTAGAAAATTGGTAGCGCATCACGTTAGTAATGGTTGTTTTGTTTGCCATTCCATTCATAGTGTTGTATGGAAAGCTTAGCAATTTTTCGTTTAGATGAACAACATTGCTTGATTTTCTGCTTTCACTAATACGGTGTTGTTTAAATTAAATAGTTAGCTAATGGGCGATTTTACCCTGTCATGTCGCTTTTTAACCTTCATCCGAAAGAGAAGGTAACAAGTATTTTTTGGCCAATAGTTGACCGATATTCCGAAATACAAATTTGCCTAAAAAAGAAACTGCATCACATTGCCACTCCCCTCTTGGTGCCTCCCACACAAGTTTGCAGATGTTACGAAATTTAATTTCATTTCGGTAATTCTGGACACATAAGCTAAAACAGCCTACGTTGTTGCCGTTATTTAGCCTCATAATTTTTGGCATAGTTCGAAATAAATGACCAGCTAACCATCGCCCTTCTGGTATCTCCCATACAAATGACCCACGTACTCGTATTTTTACATTCATATATTTTATGCAGTTACACCAAATTTAGTAAAATTTGACACATATTAAGGTCCTTCTTAGATATCATCTGAGAATGGGCCGCATTGCCTCTCCCTTTCTGATCCCTATTAATGTTAATCTGTAGGCTGCAGCCACCAAAATTTCTGAAGACTGTAATTATGCGCTGATGCAAAAGGAAACTGGGTGAAGGTATACGTAAGTCAGTTCACTTCACTGAAATTTCTGCACTGATTGTTGCCATAAGTTATTAACCGGCATCGAAGAAATGAACAAGAAAGATAATAGTTCATATTGGCTGATAAAATAAAAAGGCAAACAAATGGGTAGTTTTTATAAATGCATTAATTTGCCATAAAGTATAAACCAAATTAATTCTTTTATAATAATTTTCTTTTTGCTCCTCGAAATAAATTGTCATTGTTGGCACATTTTTTGCGACGGTCTGTAGAGAACACCTGTTGTAGGTGCCAGCAATCTAGCAACGATACCGATAGTTTCATTGACAATAAAACACCACTAATGTATGGCGTCACAAATGACAGCACAGAAATTTAATGCAGGAAATTTCCGTCGGCAAGACGGAAAAATGTCACCGCCATATTCTTATCAAACAATACCCTGAATTAACCATCAATGAAATAAGCAAAATTATAACTTTCCTCAGCTTAGAAGTTATACCTAGACAGCTCAATGATTTTTGCAAATTGAGAATATTTAATTTCAGCAAATGACTAATGTATGCTAAATTATTCAGAATTTAGTGCAAAATATGACTCTGTATGCAAAGTAGATACGACTTTGGAGAAAGCCTATCTGTGATATCAAAATGTTCTGATTTTCTTTCTACCTTCCTATAGAACATGAAAAATAATCAACTTTGAATTCAAATATACTATTAACTAAATTAAATGCCAACAGCTTTGAAAACGTCTATTTAAAGACGTTGAAACGTGAATACCGGTAAGTAAACAATATAGTAAACGACCATATGTAACTAAATAAATTTTACATTACTATCCTATAAAAACAACATAGCGCGACAAGCTGAAAAGTGCTGACATATGTAAGAAAAGTTGCTGACATATGTAAGAATGAAAAAGATCCAAAAAAATTCTTAACATACATCGATCTTATAACGAAAATGTCTGTGCCACTGCAAAAAAGAAAAAAATATATAATATAAACATACATAACGGGTTATCCATTTAGTGGATTCAAAATCGCTGGCCTGGCAAGGTTGTCAACTGTTAAATACTAGTCATCTGAAGTTTCATTTATTTAGCGAAAGGTTTGCCATTTACGAATATGGATCGTTTAGCAACTGAAGAACGCGTAAAAATATTAAAAACTTAATACAAAAGAGGTGATTCAAACGTGGGCTCCTTCCATGCATTACGGGGTGATTATGGTCGTCATAATCGACCCACTGTGTAATGAATTGGCAACATTTTCAAGAAATTTGAGTAGACTGGAACAATGATATTTTGTACCGCTACAACAACGAAGATCCCCGACTTGCTGTGCCGAAGAATGAGCGATTCAAACACTACCACAATGACGAATCTCCCGGCCAGTATATACAGGGTGGCCAAAACGTCACGGTTAATACGGAACGCTATGTTGAGATGTTGGGCGCATTTTTGGCTCCAGAAATTGAAAGTTCAAGAATAGTGAATTCCAGAACTTGGTTCCAACAAGATGGAGCTACCTGTCACACATCAAATGACTCCATGCCGGTGGTGAAGCAGATGTTCCCTGGCAGACTGATTTCGAAAAGAGGTGATATCCCATGGCCCCCACGTAGTCCAGACTTGACGCCTCTTGACTTTTTTTGTGGGGATACCTCAAACACAAAGTCTACAGTAATAATCCAAGAAACATCGTTCAGCTCAAGGAAAATATCCGTGGTAAAATGGCAGCCATTACACCAGTATTACTGAAGAAAGTTTTCAATAATTTTCGTTTGCGGTTAGTGGAGTGCCGTCGTGGAGAGGGTGACCATTTAGATGATGTTATTTTTAAAAAATAAACTCAATTTATTACTCTACAATGCCTTAGATTTATTTCAACCATACCTTTTGTATTTATTTTTTAATCTATTTTTTAAATATGCACGTTCTATTGCGCCACCCTGTATAATATACGAGTATACCACATAAATTAAGTTGAAGATACTCTTACCCTGGTATACAACAAGATACAGAATGGCGTGTTGAGGAATGCATTTACAGCCCGAGATATGAGGCCACTAATTTCAAACCAGCTTCAAGCAACCAACGTTTTGGGGTGATTGCTACAGATTTTGTTGCTGCCAGAGGACTCCCTTGGATCCTCATAGAGGAAGACATAGCCAATTGATGGATTGAATTATTCTCGCTAGAAGTCATAACATCACAAGCCTGAGCAAGAAAAGAAAAACAAACCCTTATAAATGATGTCTCTCTTCGCTCTAGCGTTTCCACGAACGCGTTATGAAGGTTCAATTGCCAATGTTAGAAGGAACAATCATGCATCATGTAGCGAAAATCTGTTCAGTACCCGGACCTTCGGCTTAAGTACTCAGCAGCTTACGTGTCTTTGGTCGAGAACTTCTCACAATACATGACGTTAAAATTATTATTAACTTAAGTCCTCCCGCCTAAATCACACCATATCTTCAAAATGTGGTAAACGTATTCTGCTAAACGTGATAAACGTTGCAGCACTAACAATAAACAAAATCAGCCCATTATAAACATCGGATCCAAAGTATTACGTCTAAGTTTGTTCCAAAGGGAAATGGCCTTTACGTGGTTACACAACGGAAAGGAACGACTTCTTACGTAATAGCTTATGATTTGCCAGGTCGTAGCCGGAGTATTAAATTGGCTATATCGAAGCATTCCCATACAAATTGTTTTATACATTTTCGGGTTTTCTTCTAAAATACCATATTCGTTGGCAGCAACATCTCAATATTTTGGTTCATAAAACGTGAATAGGTTTATAATACGTGGAAGAATACATTCCTTCTGGTATTTTCAATAGAATTACCGATTTAACTGGCATATTCATTGGTTCATAAATTGTATGTAATTGCACTAATTTAGTCAGATGTGACATGTTATTTTTCTAATTACTAAGCCGTAGTAGTTTAAAGCTTTATACAATTTATAAATTTGTAATTTTCTGTGAATTTTGAAATAAATCGACCGTTTGAAATGAAATGGATTGCATTGTCATACCCCTTTTTGTATTTCCCATACAAATGTCCGATTTAAATCACATATTTGTAGATTCATATGTTTAAAGCAAATGTTTTGAAGTCAGCCAAACAGTCAACTCAGCCATTCGTTTGACGAAATAAGTTCTGGGAATGAAATTTGCCTTCTAGAATTTGCCATACAAATTGACCGATTTATCGAAATCTGGTTCCGGCTTCTAATCCCTAATTCGTAGACTACAGTTACTTACATTTTTGTTAAGCATTTTGCATTACACTTGACCGAATAACCACCCACGGCTCCCTGATAATTCCCATCATATTGCATAATTTAACATATGTATTACTAGATAATTTAGACAACATCAAGCATTTAGTAAAATTAGTTTTGCCAATGGGAACTCGATTGAATAAAAAATAGTAAACTTAAATTAATTAATTAATTTAATTTAATTTCTAAACGGAAGACTTGAGAAATATATAATTTTATTTGATTATTGTGCTTTTATTCAATGTAATTTTTGAACCTAGAACCTAGCAGTGTACCACCCCTCTTCCAGCAAACATTGAGTGAAGATGTACGTATGTAAGTCAATTCACCTGACTGAAATTTCTGTATTCGTTGTGACTTCTTTTGTCTGTTCAACTCAATGATTACCTTCCCGTACCAGGTTTCAATACCAGTGAAATGTCTAAGAAATTATGAAGTTGGGAGACCGAGAATGAAAACATAGTATTCCAATTTTAAGATTTGAATGACCATAACTATTTTCTTTAATTTGACTGTTATTGGATGTGGCAGCGATAGATATGTAAGACAATGACTAACAATTTTTTTTTTCTCGAAATTTATCTTTACTTACTCATAACCCTTTGAGTTTTGTATTTAAATTGAACTTAATTGCTTTCGTAATACTACAAATTGGTAACAAAACACCACAAACATAAATAAAATACGAGTAACCGCAAGATAAATAAAATTAAATATCACAGCAAGTCTTATGCACAACCCGCAATATTGTCAAACTAAAACTATGGTGTCATTTGCGTTAGTATTGTCCTTTCTGTATATCGGGTATTTGGTCCTTTGTTGTATTCGTAAGCTCTCAAGGGCTTAAGACTATGGAGGTCATTTACGGTCTATCATTATCAAAACCAATTAGTTATATAAAATAAAATTTAATTTTCTATACGATAAAAAATATAAATAAATAAATGAAATAAATTGATCAAAAAATAAGTTATTTAGTTTTCTTATTGTACTATAAATGGTGCGCCACCCTGTGTAATGTTTCGGTAGAAAAACATTTTGTTTACACGTGAATAACAATGACCGGTTGCGATTTCCCACCGATTGAATTACATTTTAATAACTTTTTTAACTTCGACATAAAACGATATGCTTCCGTAGAACTGTAAACAATATAACTGATTGGAGCTTGTCAAAAAATGAGTGCGCTGTTATTAGCCATTTGGTTGCTACAGCATCGTGAAGCGCTTCAAGTGCCTATACATCTTCACCCAACTTCCCTTTGCGTTGGTACATCGGAGTCGGTGGTGTTGGAATGGAAATACATTTTTGGCTTCTTATCGAAAAATACTCTAAATTAAAGTACTTTAAAATACGCAAAATTATAGCTTTCTGAACTCATCTACTTGGCAATTACAATTGTTTCTAAATTGGTCAATCTGTATGTGTGGTGCAATAAATGCATGCCAATGCAGTCCATCTTCGCTCACGCCTAATAGGAATTTAGGGAAATTGAATGAAAGATACGAATCTGGTAATCAGGATTAAATCAGGAGATTTCTATGCAAGTTACCAGAGAAGGCGTTGTTAGTCGATTGGTTGTTCCACATTTAACAAAGCGCTACAATGTAACAGCGCTATTGACAACAATTAACAACAACAACAACAATTAACTGCAGCATACAAAAAACTAAATTTTGAATCTGCCTAATTCGGATGAGAGGTACCAGAATGTGTGCACGAATGTCCCCATTTTAATTCTCAGACAAAACGCATGACATGCGCCAAATTTTAGCTTAATACAATGCAACTGCTTTAATGTTATAAACCTAGGAACATTAAGTTAAATCGGCCATTTGTATGAGAAGCCCCATTAGTACTTGGTACTTGGTGGGGTTTTATCATCAAATGACATATTCTTTCGGGAGAAGGTATGAAAAGGCCTGGCCTGCCAGTAATTTTTGTTAGGAGAAAGTTAATTTAGAAAATTGAAAATTTGATATCTGACTCTATCAACGCTAAATTGTAGAATTTGTAAAATGTCTTGGGCTAGACTTATAAAAATAAAAATAAAATAAATAAAAACTTTTTGAAACTTAGCATTCAAACTCACTACAATAAAATGATTTTCATAGAAATGTCTGATTAGACCACACCTCAGAAAGAGAACGCGTACGAAAGTACTTTTTAGCAAAAAACAAAAAAAGATTATACAATTTTTATTAAAAAAAATGCATGCGTTCGAATACCTATGCCTTTTATAATACCAGTTGTGGACTCTTGTGACGAGTCCCCAATAGGGAAAAGATAGAACTCTACTATAACTTGAATTTAACATTTAACATTTTTTAGGATACTTTTCTTCAATTGACTTTGCGGTAGAATGCATTCTAAGTTTATTGGTAACGACTTTATCCCTGAAACTAAGAATATTAAGCAGAACCAACACCCTCTTTACAATTACGATATCAGCTTCAGTAATACAAACAGGAGAGAAGTGGCACCATTATCGGAGGCAAGTGAAGTCACGTCGAAAACGCTTTGCCTTTGGTGTACTCCCAAGTCCTCTAGGAGATGCCTGATCCACCTATTGTCTGTAGCGAGGCAGGGTGGTTCCAGTGTCGGGTTAAGCTCATCGCCTTTGAAGACAAGCGCTCTGGTGAGTGCTATCGTGCAGCTCTAAAGAAGGTGGGCGAAGTGTGGCTAGCGGAGGCTCTGGATGTCGTCAGCAAAGAGGACATCCCGAGCCGACCGAGGGCACATGCCATATCCAGTTGAAGGTCTACAATGGAGCAACTTATCGCGAAGCGACTAACGTCTAGTACCTTTCTCGGGTGCGCGGAGGGTCTCTTCATCACAAATCCGAACGAGGAAATTTGGGAACAGGAGCTGCTCGCATACTCAGAAGAGGATATGAATGTGACGGTGGTGAATAAATTTAATAGTAAAGCTACATTGACAGCTGTGATGCACCTTCTGACGAAAGGGGGTGCAGATATTGCCCTTATTAAGGAACTTCCATCTTGTCTTGTCGTGGAAAGTAATTTTAATATTTCCTTCATCCTTCTCTGAGTAGCAAAGATATGACAGTGACTAGCCTGGAACAGGACGACTCTCAAATTTGGCTGGCTTCGACGTATATGGCACATGACACGGAGATTGTATCAGAGGCTATGAAAACGCTGGTGGAAGTGGTTTATTGAGTACATTGTAAGTACTGACCTAACAATTTGTAATAGGGATGACAAATCTATATTAATCATCAGAAATATATAAGATGTGCTTAATGTTAAGCATGTTTCTGACGAAGCTGATAGAATTGGGGAATGGAAAGTTTAGGATAATCATAGCTTTTCAGATCAGCTTCTGTACGAGTGGATTGGAAAGACTTCAAGGGACTGCTTTTCCACTGAATGTCAGAAAAGTATAGAGGAACATTTAACAAGAACTTTTCAAGGATACCTGACATTAATGCTCGGAACATCAAGAATCCGTCTGTAGGACGGGTAACAAAGGCTCTGAAAAACTCGCTGCAGGCCTCATACCCCAAGGGTAAGGTCACTATCGTGGTCGTTGGAACTTTTAGATCTCAGGAAGTGCTGCAGGAAGTTCTTCAACAGGGTTAAGTTCGCAAGAGCTTCACAGAACTGGGATAACAACAAAGAGAAACCTAAGCAATATAAGAGTGCACCGAGGAAGACTAAGAAGAAGTCCTGTAGTGAATTCTACAACAAAGTCGAAGACACTTCCGAAGCCGCAAGGCTAAGGAGAATACTGGCCTTCACACCGTGGATGGTAGGTTATCTTAGGAAACCGCAGGGTAACAGGACAACACCTAGTGAAGAATCACTGGAGTTGCTCTTGGATACTCATTTCCTTGTAGTTTCCGAAACGGAAACGTCACGGACAACATTGTGTCAAATCAGCCGTCGTCTGTTGCCAGGAAAATCGTAACAAAACCAAAAATAGCGTGGCCACTTCGAAGCTTTGAACCATTAAAGTCACCCTGACTGGACTTTATATCGCCGGGTGAACTACAAGCGTTTTCCGATATGCTGATTCTATGGTTTGAGGAGCTCTATATCGGCTGTACCGACCTAATATTAGGTATATCCCTGCTATATGGAGCGAGACCAAGGTGGTCTTTATTCCCAAAGCCGAGAAAACTTAGTAGACAGTACTAAAAGATTTTTGGCCTATCAGGCTGTCATCGTTTCTCCTTAAAACCAAAACAAACTAAACATGCTATATTGATAAAACCGTCCATATAGCATGGATAAAACCGTCAACATACCTTCGAGACGAGTGTACCAACATACAAAATATGTTAATCGTAAGTCGAATGTACTTAGCTCGCGAAATTTGAAAATTCACCGTATTTTTTGAACACACCTCGTAAGAGAGCTGTGAAATTGGTCAAACAGTGGTTAGGGTCACAATGTGATCCTTAACACGGTACTTGACATAGCAGGAGCTATTGACTACTCTGTGGCTGAACCACTGTTCTAAAAGAAGTACCATATACTTATACCAGATAGATATACATGGAAATGCAGAACTCCTGGTATAAGACTGCATGTCGACTTCTACACTGACGGCTCAAAATTAAATGATCTGGTGGATTTCGGGATCTACTCCAGAGACCTGGTGCTAAACATAGCAAGAAGGCTAACTGATCTCTGTAGCGTTTATCAGACCGAAATTATGGCCATTAAGAAAGTGGAAGAATGACTCAGATATAAGGGTGGGGATTAACATATTCTCTGACAGTTAAGCTGCCATTAAATTCCTGGATTCTGTATTCATGAACTTAACATCAGCCTTGAAATGCCGCAGGTCTCTTAACGAGATGGCTCAGCATTTTCAGCAGATTTTCCGACATACAATTTTTCCTTTGTGTCAATAGCCTGGTTCTAGTCCGTTGTATTGGCTCATGATTCGCTGTATAGCTTACGAATGAACCACTGATTAATTACACCTCTTCTGGCTACTCCCATACAAATGACCGATTTAAAGCATATATTTTAATGTTCTTATCTTCCAAGTAATCGTAAATTTGGCGCACGTCATATGTACGTTTGGTAAAATAAGTCATAAGAGTGAAAACATAGTGTATTTTTAGGTAAAATTATGCAAAAAGTCGACTGATAAGATTGCTTAAAAATTTCCTAGTTTTCTACCTTTCGTCAGTTGCCTTAAATTCATTATAATTTATCACTCATCAGGTATTTAGTAAACTTAGTTCTGTGAATTAAATAGGGCTGCATTGATTAGCATGTCTGGTGCTATATAATTTGTAGGAGGAAGATTTCGGAAAGTTATAATTTTGCTGATTTTATTGTGTTTTAATTTATGTTATTTTTTGAGAATAACTTAACGATTTATTGCTCCTGGCACCCCTTACACTTTTGCAACAATGCATGTCGAGTGAAATTACATGCAAGTTTTAAGAACTCATACTGATGACAAGAACTCATAGTAGTATTTAAAATAAAATGTATGAAACAAGGATTATGTGAGTTAAATTTGGTAATATCTACAAGGGAAACCGATCGTTTTTTTTAATTTTAAGTAATTTCAGTCAATAACTTAAGTTTCGATAAATCCATCAATTTGTATGGCGGTTATCTGAAGGGGTGGGATAATTCATTCATTCACTCATTCTCAGAACTTAGCTCACCAAACGCCTACATACACACGTGGATTGAAATTTGCTTGAAAAACAGAAAGGGTAGAATATATTGGTTAAATTTAAATGCTTATTACCAGAAATTGAATCATTTGTTTAATTTTAATCAAGTTTTACTGAGTTCTACAAGTTTTAGTGTACTGTAAGCCAACACAATGGACAAAGTCTAAGCTGATGCATCCTGCTAATTAAGAATTACAGAGGAAGAAATGCACTTTGAAAAATCGATAAATTTGTATAGGAGCACCAGAAGGGGTGTGTCTCTGAGCTATCCTAAATTCCAAAATGTTGCATAAAGATTTATCAACCAATCAGAAAAGCGGACATCCGATGATGCATTTAATCGCGCATCATACATAAGGGCTACATATACCACAAATTATGTGACTGCAGCCTTAGCACAACAATTTTATAGGTAAAAATGGCTTAAATTATGCACTTTGTTTGGAAGATGCTTGAAAGCGAGTCACAATGCAGCCCATTTCTATTCTCAAACACATGATGTGGGATTATTTGAATTCAGTGCGATTACTTGAAAGATATGAATGTAAGAATAAGTGGGTTTAATCGGTAATTTGCGTGAAAGGTATCAGAAACGGTGGATTATAGGATGAATTTTTTTTAATTTTGCTAGGCATTAAATTTTAGTGCGACAGACAAGAATCAAAGTTAATGCAGTCTACGAATTGCGGGTTACAGTGACAAAATGTAATTTCGATAACCCGGTCTATTCATATGGGAAATACTCGAATAGGAGTAGAAATGCAGTTAATTTTAATTCTCAAAATCGAGTTTATCCAGGGCATGATATACGCCAAATTCAATTGAATGCACTGCAAATGTTTCAAAAATGTGAACCTCAGAATATCATTTGTGTGGGATGTACTAGAAGTTGTCTCAACTATTGTCAAGTATACATATGTATATGTGGGATCCGACGTTTGAAGGATGTCACTCAAACACACCAAACAACAAAGAGGTTGATTCAAACCCTTTACAACAGAGACAACAGTTGGTAGACGACCACTCATAAGTAAAGACATATACGGAAGACGGGTTTCGATGAAGAATAAATCTCTAATCATTTTTTCTATTTTCATGAACTTATAATATTTACTTAAATAAACTCAACTTTATTAAAACCCACATTTTTGTGTTCAGTAGGGGAGAACTACCCACATATATGTCAATACAATGAACAAGAATTTTTGTTACTACAGTCCACAAATTGGAAGTTAGGGGAAAACATTGAGTGGCGGAAAATCGGTTAATTCGTATTTGAGCTGCCAGAAGTTAAATTACAATTCAGACCACATTCCGTTCTCAGATCGCATTTAGCAAACTCATAGTTCAGCTGAATTAAAGATATAGACCTAGGAATACGAGTATAATGGTTTAAACTGGTTGTCTTTATGAGAGATATCAGAAGAGCTGGCACCTAAATTTACCAAGCATTACGAAGTAATTCAATCCACAAAAACGTAAATTCATTCAGTCTACAAGCTAAGAGTTACAAGGAAAATTGTGAGTTTGGGAAAATCAGTCAATTTGTATGGGTGGTATTATGCGGACAGGTCGATATTTACATTTTTATAAAGATTTACGGTAATTATCGTGTTTACTAGCCAGCCAGACAGATGGATAGTACATTCTATTTATTTAACGACATTTCTATTTCCGCTGTAATCCCTAATTTGTAGCCTGAAGTTGATCAAATTTTTGTCAGTTACATTGCTCTAAAATGTTTATATACTCCTATTTGCATCTTTTATTCAATTGCGCTATATTCAGTATAATTGAATACGCATTAGGCATTGACACGCTCATTGGGGTACCACACATACAAATTTGCCTATTTGGCAAAAGTCGATAGTCTCTACATTCCCAAATTTATTGTGCTTTATTTCAGAGTACTTTCTGATGTTTTTTGAAATTTATCACACCCCTTCTGACAGTTTACTTGACTAAAATTTCTGAACTGATTTAGTGCTGTCGTTGGAATAAAATATGAATTTAAAAGTATTCGACTGCAACCTAATTTTATTTGATAATTTTCTGTAACAGACGACAATACTCGTATGAAAATTTGTTTTCTGCGCTCCCATTGACAAGGAGGAGACAAAATGGACAAACAGTGATTTTGTTTGCAGTATTAAATGAAGTAAAGCAAAAAACGATCAGAAGCGTTCGAGTGCGTAAACGTTATTTGTATGCAGGACTCCAATGCGACCTAGAAATACATAACATGTAGTAGCTAATTTATGTAAGAGGTACACGAAATTAACCGATTGATATTTTAATTTTTGAAGTTTTATAGTTTATAGTTTTATAATAAAATGTACTTAATACTCGCAAATAATATGCATTTGCAGATCAGCAAGTGCATATCACGAATATTTTTTATGTTTCATAAAAATACGTAAATATACTTCGTATCCAAGTACATCGAAAACGGTGGAAGAAATGCTAATTTATATTAGAATGAAATATTAAATATAAAGCCCCCATTGTCCACCTTTCTTTTCCCATAATGATTCTCTAACCTCGTTTCTTTTTCTTTTCTAAATTTCAAATTACTTAACATTTTCATAACAGTCGAAAAATTTCTCACTTTTCTTGTTTATATTGTTAAAATTAAGACGTAAGCGTACGTTTTGTTTTAAGATGACATATCTGCATCTGTGAACATTAGGGTGGCAATCTTAAACGTAAACTTCATAAATTGTATGAAGACCAAACGACTATGGATGGTCTATCATTGAGGTAAGATGAAGCGTAAATAAAATGAATTAATAGAACCAGTGCAGACCCATATACATTTTAAATTAATGGAATCTATAAATTCTAAATTATGGGGATAATCGATTTTGGGCATGACCACGAGGTACCAGAGTGGAAAAATGTTCGTGTCCCCATGTTGTGGGGGTGCTACCATAGTGCATGTAGTGAATTCGTCCAGTTACAGTCAAAGTTAAAGTGTAGAAAAATTACAGTGTGTAATAAGTTTTTTTTTTTTTTTTTTAATTCTGGATTTATTACAATCTGTCCTTGGACATTCATTAATATTCACATTGGCCTACATACTACTTATATACTAAAATTTTATTTTTTATTCGGAAACACTTCCTTGAGTGTCCCTACTGCTTTATTCGTCCTGAGTAGCCAGCTCCTGTGTGGTTCTCCTCCTTAGTCTGATAAATAATGGTGTTTCGTTCATCAGATTGGACGCCAGCTGATTCGGATGTTGTTGCATACGATCCATGTATCTAGCGGAGTATTTTTGGACTTCTTCCTTAATGAAGGGTGTTTTCAATTCTCTATGCAACTGTTTGTTCGAGAAGTATCTGGGTGCACCAGTAATGGTTCGCAGTACTTTGGATTGAAAGCGTTGTAATATTTCAAGGTTGGAGTTTGCTGCAGTCCCCCATAACTGGATTCCATATGTCCATACGGCCTTTAAGACGCATTTATAGATTTTTAATTTGTTGTCTGGGGATAATTTGGATTTGCCATTCAAAAGCCAATTTAAGGATCTTTGTTTGAGCCCCAAGGCCAGTCTTTTTGTAAATATATGCTTTCTCCAAGTTAGTGTTCTGTCCAAATAAATGCCTAGATACTTTGCATCATTTGCTTGAGGTATTTCAACATTATTAATAGACACGGGAGGGCAACATCCTCTCCGAAGTGTAAACGTTACCTGAACCGATTTCTTTTCGTTTGCCTTTATTCTCCATTTCCGCAGCCATTTTGTTATGGTATCGAGATGATTTTGCAATTTTCTAGATGCTTGATCCGGGTTGACATCAGTGGCAAGAACAGCTGTATCGTCTGCAAACGTGCCGATAAGAGTCCCTTCTTCTGTGGGTAGGTCCGAAGTGAAAATCAGATATAAGGTAGGACCAATAATGCTGCCCTGAGGTACTCCCGCATGCGATTTAAGCATGTCCGACATGTCTTCGCCGTGTTTAACAAAAAAGGTTCGTTCAGATAGATAAGATTTCAGAAAAATGAAGAAATTCGTGGGTAACATTTTTCTCAATTTGAATAATAAACCTTCGTGCCATATCCTATCAAAGGCTTGTGAAATGTCCAGAAATGCCGCATTGCAATACTTTTTCGTGTCGAAAGATTTATTTATCAGTTCAACTAATCTATGAACCTGTTCAATCCTCCCATATCCCTGTCTAAAACCAAATTGGTGACTCTATTATGGTGTTCAATCTTCGGAGAAATAAAATTTCGAGGACTTTTGATAGTATAGGTAGGAGACTTATGGGCCTGTAAGAAGAGGTTTCTTTAGGTGGTTTTCCAGGTTTTCGTATCATTTTCACCTGAGATATTTTCCATTGTGGCGGAATGTACAACTTTAAAATGATTGCATTGTATATTCTTTATTAGATGTTTTGCGAAAGTTTCAGCTTTTTCAGAATCACTTTTAGCCCATGTATTCTGTATGGTTCGAATAGGGGGATCGTGTTTTATGGACTTGTTCGTACGCTTTATTACTTTATATAGAGAGTAGTCGGTAGCTGCAGTTGCATCTAAATTTTCCAGATCTCTATCAGTTTTTCTACTATCCTCTACACTTAAGATCTCTTTGAGTTCTTTTGTTAACTTATTTAGAACCGCTTTATCGGGCGGATATCTAGTTCTCTGCCACTTTTTTTTACCTTTCTCTTTTCAGCCACTTTTTCTCTTATACTCAATGGAACTTTGTTCCGTTCGGGTATATTTTTTTCATTCAAAGGGGTAGAATTCCAAGCTGCTTGTTGGATAATATTATTAAACTGCTCAACTCCATTTATTATATCGTTATATGAGTTTAAAGCAAAGTGTATATTTACATTAGTTTTTACCAAATGTCGAAAGAGATTACAGTCAGTTCGTTTATTATGGAGTACACAACTTTTTGATGCAGGCAATAGTTTTCTGCCCAGATTTACCTGTACTGGGGTGTGGTCAGACCACATGTCATAAATGGATTCACATTGCACTGTCTCTTTCTTAATACCTCTTGTCACACAAAAATCTAGTAAATCGGGGATTTTGCTGCAGTCTGTTGGCTAATAAGTCGGTTGCGCACTTGATACCATGTATAGGTTCATTGATTCAGCTGCATATTGAAGTTGACGACCTTTTGTTGTTGTTAGCCTAGAGCCCCAGATGGTGTTTTTGGCATTGTAGTCGCCACCTGCGACAAAGGTATTACCAAGTGTTTTGAAGAATTCCTTGTACATTTTACAACTTGTTTTGTGTTTGAGAGGACTAATCTTCAGCCACTATTGTTGTGGCTTGTATTTCTGCCTTTGCATATGGGTTTGACAAATGTTTTATGTTGTTTCTTATAAGTATTCCAGAGCTTCCGTGTGCTGTACCATTTGGATGTACTGTGTGATAGAATTTATAGTTCGGTATAGAAAAATAATCCTTACGGGTAAAATGAGTTTCAGAGACAAGCAGAATGTCGATATTATGCATATCTACAAGTGTTTTGACTTCCAGGTTGTGTTTAGATAACCCGTTTGCATTCCACAAGACTATTATCAATCGATCGAATTTATGGCATTTTAGACAGAGTTACCAACATTGTGGTCATTGCAGTCATTTGCTGCAACATCTGCTTCATTACCGCCATCATTTCGCGGAATTCATCAGTGAGTGTGGTGATCAATATGCTCTCTGTTGGATTTGTATCAGGTTCTCTTATATTGCGTCTTGAATTGTTTCCGTTTCTAGCGGTTTCTGCAAATGTGAATTCATGGCGCCTTTCGGCAGCCTTGCCTTGTAAGTTGTAGGTTGCCTTGCCAGGTTGCTTTTGAGCAATAAGAGGGGCTGACTCTACGGCACCTGACGAGGGGTGTTTGTCAGGCTGCTTGCCAGCTTTACGAAGGCCTGGTAAAACGGGGAAATAACCAGAAGGTTGCCTAAAGGTAACATTTTTATCAGAAACAACGCGAGATGTTGTTTTCTGCTGGGCAGAATTATCGGCTCTTTTGGCCGAAGGGGTTTTATTGGGGTTAATGATCTTTTGATAGACCTGGCAATCTTTATAGTTTGCGGGGTGATTTCCCTCACACAAAACACATTTTACATCTGCAGTTTTAGCTTTTCGAGAACAATTTATTGATAGATGCTCTCCTGTGCATTTAATGCACTTAGGTTTTCTATGGCACCCAGCCTTCGTATGTCCGTAGTATTGACAATTAGAACATTGTACGATTTCCCTCGTTGGTCGAGGGGGGGGGGGGGGGGTCGAAAGACCCGATCGTGTTAAGCAATCTTTTAATTTGATATACATCCTTATTGTTTTCATGGGGCTCTAATTCAATCCTAAACAATGACAAGGGAAGTTGGGTATACCTGTTTTTTATATTATGGACATATTTGACGTTGTGTCCTAAATTTTTAAGAGCATCAACAATATCCTCCGCATCCGTCGAATAATGGAGATTTCTTAACAATACTTTAAAATTTCTTTCCTCTTTCAGTTTATAAGTGTAGAATTCTGTTTTTTTATTTTCCAAAATTTTCACAATTTTCGAAAAGAATTCCGGGGTTTTAGGTAGTATTTTCACTTTATTGTGTTTTAGTGCCTTAAGAACGTATCCTTCATTTACCTTTTCGTTGAGTTCTTTAATTAGTGGTTGGATTTTGACTACACCATCAACAAAGTAGTTATAAGTAGTTAACGAAATACGTATATAAAAAATTAAATAATTAGTTTTATCTTAACCCTGTGCAAGACATAAATTATAAGCTAACTGGAATTTCATCAGAGACCATTAGAACGTCCCATAAAGTATAAAATCATTAAAAAAGATCGATTATTGTGTAAAAAAAGTTCAATTTACTTATTTTTACATTTTAAAGCAGGGATCATATGTCTCACTTCCTGCAAATTTGAATCACCCTTCGTCCGGTAGTAGAGCGATTTTAATGCACAATGATTTATAACCAAAAAAAAAAAAAAAACAGAAACGGACTTTCTTGAACTTTCTCAAAAATAATTGAAAATAGTTAACATTTCGCCAAAAACACATCCAATTGGATGAAAATTGTGGCCGTATACTTAGCCAATTTCGATATACATATATATTTACTCGGCAAAGCGTTTATTTAGCGCAGAATTTGCTTTAAGGCAACATTTTTTTTCTAATTAACTTTTATTTCTTATGCGGTTGCAAGTCTGTGATAGGAAGTCGGTTATAAAGAAACAAAAACAAGAATAACATTTCTTATTTCACTTCATAACTTTCTCTTCTAAATCTTTATAATTGATAATACTTTATAATTGCTCGCGAATAACATCAACAGACGTATTGCATTAACAATTCTAACAGAACTAATTTTCATAAAAACATTTTGGAAAATACAACTAAATTAAATTATTAATTATAAATTATACATATTTTCCAAAATGTGCATATGCATATATGGAAATGTGAAATTTGTGTTCAATTTGTAAAGTAAATGCATATAATTTAGATCACATGAATTTTGTTTGTTAGTAAAATCATTTGTATGGCATTAAAATTATTTTAAGAGCTTCTGCGACCGCCTTCAGGTGAAAGTCCGCATTTTTAGTTGGTATTTGATCGGTCAATAATTCAATAATTAATGGATGGACAACATAATTGTGGAAGAAACGCCGAAAGTATCCATTACTGAAAGCTGGGGTAACTCCTTCTCTACGCAAGATAGTAAGGACTTACTAAATATATTTCTTTCATCTGAGATAACGTGAAAATAGATATTTACATCCTCACCCGAAGGAATGAAGGTGTATATAACTTGGTGCGGCAAGAAATGTAACACCTAGAAGAAACGTTTAAGGTACCAGACATATTTACACCAATTTTGTTTCATGATATTTTAAGCGAATTTGGCGAAGTTCCTGTGTTCGGATGGCTTGCTGGTAAATGTGACAACTGACGTAAATTTCTACGACACTCCTTACAAATTGACATAGCTTAAGATTTTGCAGATCAAAGCTAGAGAATTGTAAATGGGCATTATCGATCATTCCCTTCTGCTGGCACCAGTTAAAATTGACCGATTTTCTGGAAATCAATTTTTTTAAATTTTGTAAATCCTAGCTCGTGGACAACAGTAACCTAAACGTACGTCAATTGCGTAGTTTTATGATGTTTTATACAAGTAACAAAAAAATAATCGACCGATTGATTAACCACACATCTTCTGCTAAATGCAAGAAAAAAATTGACGTCTCAATTATGCCCTTCCATACAATGCAAATGGTATGCATTGCAACGCGCTTTAAGGTACCTCACGTACAAATTATCCCATTTTTTCAAAAACGGTTTCAAAACGGTAAGTTCAAAAGACAGTAAGTTATAATGAAATTAAATTGTGATTTTGCTTCCTTTATTTCTGCGTTAATTAAGAGTATATAAAAAAACCTAGCAAATCACTAAGCCCTTTCTGGCACTCCGTATCCTATTATAGTAAAGCGAAATGATATTGAAATGTCAGCCTTCTAGATCGTGTGGTGAGAGGTCGCACTTTCGTGCATTCGCAGACGGACGGACGCATCAATATATATATTTTCTACCGTCGGTAATAAATATACTTTATGGGTTCCCACAAGCTTATTTTAGTTGTTACAAACGGACTGACAAAATAAGAACACCCCGCAGTTTATAGCAAAAAAAAAAAAAGGAAATTGAAACATAAAATCGAAAATCAATTATTGCAAGATTGATACTCACATTCGGACTTATTGTTAACAAGACCCATATAAAATCCTCCGTAAGGTGTGTAAATTACTTCGAAAACTATACTAAGTTTATTTGTTGAAAAAAAAAAAAAATTGCAAACTACCGCGCTGTGAGTGAAAAGAATAAAAAATACTTTGCATCCATGATTGGAACATGGCAATGTAATGGTGGTTGAATCGATCGGTCAAGAATATCGTCATAAACTGATAAAATATTAAGAAAAGTAGCAGTATTTACTCAAGGTAATATTAGTTTACGACACATTAAACCAAATTAAATTAAGTAAATACGGATACTTTACATTAATTAGTTTATATGGGAAAAGATGAAGCTACAACTCCTTTGCTTAGCCAGACTAGTTTAAGAATAACTGTTGTTTGAGAATAATAATCAATTTCAGATCTCGTAAATGAACTGAAATAAGCTCTCGCCTGTGGGGGTTTTCGCATTCCTTACGATTTCGATTGATTAATGCTAAAACAGAAAGCTTTTTACAAGAAAGAAGCTTGGGTCTTCTTCACCCTTTGTTATTTAAAAAATGCTTGAGCTCTACTGATTAAATTGCATGTTGTAAACTCTAATTTGTGATATATCACAACATTTTTAATGATCAGTTTAGTTGAAATTCTCTATCTTTGCTTCGGAAAAGACAAAAAAGCCGGTGAGGCAGACCGGGATTTGGATTCTCGAAATTTCACGCCCAAAGGTAATCGCTGGAGCGATCGGCCAAATGATACGCCTTGACGCTGGAGATGAAACATTGGTTCTCCAAATCAATGTCAACTAAAACAGATGCTGATCCAAGCCAGACGAACCAGCTCAATCTTCACCAATGTCTGAATTGCAACAAAAACAAAAAAAAAAAAAAAAAATAAAAAATTTAAAGATTATCTGACCAATTTCTGAAGCTTTCAAGGTAGAGATTTACTTTCGACTGATTTTGAGGAACCAAACCGTAAATTCTGTAGTCTGTTGCCTGCAATTGATAAATATTGATAAAGCACTGAAAGAAAATAGACTTGAAATAGTTAATCGCACAGCCTTGATTTTCTACAAAGAAAATAGATTTTGGAAAAAATATTGAAAAATATTGGGAAGAGATACCCCACCCACTTTACAATCCTGTTTTGATATCTTAGGATTTTCATTTATTTCGGAATCTGAAACTTTTTTCGAAGGGAAATACTTCTATACGAAAGAGAATCTATAAGCTGAGTTGATTCAGTATTCTGCTGGAAAGAATCAGTCGTTCTTCAAATCTGGAATCACATAATTGGCTGAAAAATGGCAGAAGGTCATTGAACAAAACTGCACTTACATTGTACATTAAAATTAATTAACTGTGTAAAAAATTTAAAATTCACTTTAAAAAAAAAGAAAATTGATCCGTAGGAGTCATAGGAAATTCCCAATGCCTTTAAACCTCAAGTGACCACTGTCTAGCCACGTCAGATTTTTCTGAAATTTTCCATTACTTCAGATTTAGATTCAATGTTATTATATAATATTCAACCCAATTTCGCAGTCAAAAATTCAGTGCCAACCTAATGAACACATAATGAGCATAACACAGAATACACACATATATATGTATGTATACATTAGTTTTAATAGTAAATGTGTGCATTTGTCAGAATTTGTGCATAGAGCACATTTGTGTTGCCAAAGAAGATACCTCATTAGCCTGTGAATATGTCGTGGAGTAAAATATTACGGTATATCTTTTATAAACCAGTAAAGACAAGAAGGGATACAACCAAACATATCCGACCTTAATAACTATTTTGTGGCTTTTAGTTCAAACATCTGTATATGTATGCATTGTTTATTATCTTTCCTGAGAATCATTAAGTTTATTTTGGATTTGGTTTTTATTTATAATATTTTACTCTTTACCAGAATTTCTTTATCATCCTATTACAATAAAAACTTATTTCCGCGCAGTGTGTCTGCGATTGAAATGATGAAGAGATATAAAACTTTACAATTTGTACATTGTGCAAGAGTTAATCTATTTAGGAATGTCCGCAACAATTTAGCAAAAAATATGATGGTATTAATGAATTATAAGCGAAAACGCCAGACTGCTATTTTTGATGTTTCTTGAGAATGTATGAAAGTGTTACAATTATAAAAAGGAATAAAAGAAAAAAAAAATAACAACAGGTTTAGATTTTCAAATAGAATTTTTTTTCATTTTATTTTCTGAAGAAAGTCTGAAAAAAGTTTTACCTTTTCGATCACTCAAAAAAAAAAAAAAATGGTGAGTTTCTCCACTCCACAGTTTTCATATTTAGGTTCAGTTAATTGTAACAAGACTAAGACATTAGTTTCAACGAACTTAGTCACAAGAAATATTTTACAAAATGTAAACCTTTCTGCAATGGAGTGAAGGTGCACATCATCTGATAAAACAAAAACGTAAAACTCAAAAGATAAGCTTGAAGCACCAAACACCTTTGCCCTAAATATGTTTCATGGCTTTAAAAGTGATTTGAGTAACAAATCTTTATTAAACTTTTTCAAAACTTAAGGCAGCTCTATATTTTGGCAGATCATAGATAAGGATTGTAAAAGAGATATATCGTCCCAACCCTTTTAGCGCTTCCCATACAAATGGTCGAGTTAACCCCCAGGCGAATTTAATACATGTCGTTTGCTTGCTAAAATTGGTTCTTAGAGTAAAAATGGACGCTTTGCCATCCCCATCCGGTATCTCCCACATAAATGCACCGATTTTCCAGAATTCAATATTTCCTCTGTAATTTTTAATTAATAGGCTGCAACATTCTAATATTTATCGGTTCCATTGATTTACAATACCTGGGAAAAATTTACCATGTAATCACGCCCCTGCTAGTACTTCCAATATGAATGACCTATCTGACCCTTATATTCTTTGGTCGATATCGTTCAAATCGGTTGAACTTAGCACACATCAGCTGTTTGCCTAAAAAGAGTCTCAGAATGAAAATAAGATTGAATTGCCGCGAAAATAAGAATGAATAGTACTTCTGATACATATGACCGATTTAACTCACTTATTTACAACTTCGCAACTTTTAATCAGTTGCCCTGAATTCAATCAAATTTAGCATCTTTTTCAATCTCCTTGATTTTTGCCAAGCGAACAATTTTGTAAGGGAAAGAGGCCGTAGAGCATTATAATTCAATTTTCAGAGGAAAATTTGACTTTCATCAGTACATTGGTCAATTTATGTGGGAGATTTCGGAACAAGTATAGTAAGGGAATTTATTTTCTTCCTCAGACCTATATTTATCCAATGCTTGATATTTGCCTAATTTGACCGAAGTAAGTGGAATTGGATAAATAATATAATATGTATATACTATTATATGTAGTATGTTAAATATTACTATATTATATATAGTATGTACAGTGGAAATAGATTTTATTTGAAAATACCAAAATTGGAAATTGTAACCTCTTAATAAACCCACTGCGACTGCATTTTTTATCTCGTCTTCTCTACTCACATACCGTCCAATTGCAAGTCGAAAAGCTGAGCCTAATTCTTTAGTCTTTTGGCAAATCACAAAAGATGAATATACATATATTCAGAAAGCCATTAAGAAGATTCGCCTCATCACTCTTGCCCCTGTTCCTTCAGAAACATTGTATCTTTATGGTGGGATATCAGCTAACCAGCGGTTAAGCTGGCCTTCGCCGTATTATTTAAATATTTATATTCTCACACTAGCAAAGGAAATATGAGTTCTCCAATCAAAAATAAAACTTATAAATTTTCACGAATTTAATTAAAAATACGACATTAAAACATTTTTCGTTGTAAAAAACTCGAAAATTCATAGTACTTGTATTTGAAAATGTCAAAAAATTGACTTTTGATATATTTGCAGAAGTCGGAAACCGACTTTCCGCATATTTGAAAGTATCAAAAAACCTACCGTTTTATTTGGTTATTTGCTGCTATTTTGAAGGTAATTCCATTATGTCCCTTCCATAGAAACTCTTGATTTCCACAAGCGCATTTTTCACCAGCAAAATCATTCGCCATAAAGCGACTCCCGGAGCTTCTGCGGAGTCACTATTTATGTATGCACCTGGCTTTGCACTGGTGGAACACAATTCTTCTACCTTTGAGCGCTTAGGTCATTTGTTTCCCTGTAACTCCTAATTCGTTGACTGCAGCGACCTGAATTTTGTTCACCGCTTTGATCCATAATTTTCCATAAAATCTGAAAAACTCGATTGGTTAACAACGCCCCTTCCTGTACCTCCAATGCAACTGACCGCTTTGGACCACATATTCTTAGTTTGTTGCAATCTGTACATTTACATTACCATGCCCATTCTGCCACCTCTGACACATATTGACTAATTTATAAATATTTCATTTTTCCCTTGCAATAACTAATTCATTGACTGCAGTAACAGAAATTCTGATCAGTTCCATTACTTACTTACTCAGCTGCTTAAGTGACAACAAGACAAGACATCTTTATCTATTATACGCTGCTCGTAGATGATAATCCCAAGCGCATCGGTTTTTCCGCTTCTTCTCCAATTGGTCACACCATGTTTTGGCAGTATTGCAAAAAGTTGGTCCTGCCGTCTTTTACTGCGCCGATCATCGAGTTTGTTGTAGAAAACTTTTCTTGTTGGAGCATTTTAGTCCATAATCACAACATGATCGTTGTGTATTGATGTGCTTGACTACTTTTATATCGGGATATAGCCCATACAGCCCATGGTTGATACGAAGTCGATATTCTCCGTTAACTTTTGACAGAGTATTTTTATCTTCAAGACTCTCCGCATCGATTCATCCGCTTGTGTCACGTATAAAGTTGTGAAAAATATGTGAAAAAATGCAGCCAATAGCATTTATAGTTAATTCTATGAATGAAAATGGTCGGAATTGCAACCTTCCCTAGGGTACGATGTTGCATGAATCAAAGGTTTCCTACAAATTGTAAGCGGAAGATCATGAGTTGGATGAAGTTATAATAATTAAATTCAGTAAGCTATAATTTCGTTTTTTTCACAAATATATGATTCAATTGTTGATAACATCCTATTGGTCCAATTTAAAGCAACGTAGGGAAAAATGTCTATGTAAGTCAGTTTATCTAACATAAAATTCTGCATTGGTTCATAGTATCGTAACGTGTATTTTAATTTTGAAGCCCATAATTCTTAAAGACAAAGTATTTTTATATACACAAATATTTTTCCCCCTAACACAACCAAGTTTAATGTGATATGCTTATGATTTCTACAACTGCTATTAATTTAAAAGTAAGAAAAGGTCATTCGATTATTTGTAATAATACGTTAAACTAATTACGAGATATGGTCGTAACGTGCATCACCGAAATAATTACTAAAGCTGTAATTTGGCAAACAGTGATCAGTTTGAAATTTATACATAAAACCACCACTTTGTAATGTATATAAATCAAGCATTACAGAAACCGCAGAATAAATTTGTGACAAAGTTTTGCTCAGTAAAAATGGAATCCCGAACTTGACTCAAATACGACCGACTACGAATATATGATTATCAAAATTCCGGACTCCGGCTCCGGATGAAAATTCCAGACTACGACCCCAAGACTCCAACTAGAAAACGAACTCCACAACAGAACTCTAACTGCTTTGCCAGCTCATATGCCGTCCATTTTAGTTCACGGATCTAAATTTACTAAGCTCATGATCCTTATATTGAATTTAGTGTGGTTGATTAAAAGGTATGGCATGGAAATATGTGGATTAAATTAGGGAATTTATGTCGGAGATACTAGAAAGGACGTCGTTGTTCGGTTCATACTTTAAAATTTTTGAAAGCATTTTAAAGCGACCAAAAATGTGGGTTACTTAAGTGTGCGAAGTGAAGGTTAATGAAACCAACAGGTCAATCTGTATTGATAGGGACGCACAACGCTGCGTATTTTCATTGTAAAAACTATGTGTACTAAGAGCATTTGTGCCAAATTTAACTGGATTGCACACTTAGCATCAAAAATATAATGCTTAGAATATACGGGCTAAATTGGCCATTCGTATGGAAGGTACCAAAAGGAGAGTAGTTAAGTGTTCGTTTTTTTCACGTTACAGTGTCCGCTAATAAAAATTGCTGATGAAAAATTGAATATCGGAAAATGTATCAATTTCTATGGGAAGTATCAGAAGTGGAGTGGCAACGGTTTCCATTTTGTTCGACTCTGCTTTACTGCTTAACGACTACAAAATTTAATAGAATTTGTTGCAATTGAACAACAGATATGAATATAAGAATATGTGGGTTAAATCGGTCATTGGTTTAGGAGGGGGGTCAATTTTCATTTTTAAAACTATGGTAACGAAAAGCATGATGTGTGCCAAATTTAATTGAATTCTGTGCAACTGCTTAAAAGATATAATGCTACAAATGTGTTGGCTAAATCGGTCATTTGTATGAGAGGAAACAGAGGGAAACGTTCTAATTAAAGTAGTAAAATTTAGTTTCAGTTTCGTTCATGTGGCAAAGAGTTTGTGCATACTCTGTTACCGTGTGTAGGGGTACCACGACTAGGCAACTTGAGAAACTTTTCGCAAATGGTTCATTTTGGAAAAACACGTTGCAAAAATCAAACTTCGAGTTATTTGACTGGCCAAAAGTGTGAATATATTGTAATTGAGAGCTAACTGCACTAGAATTCTCCAATTTTTTTTTTTTTCACTTGTAAGTGTAGTTTTTTTTAGCCTGTACAGCTCGTTAAACTGAGCTATTTTGAAGGACCTAAACAGTACAACAAATTAAACATTGAACCGAAACCAATGTAGTTTTTTTTTTTGAATCGGACCGCTGGAATTTTCTCAAAGCCACATGTTTATGGATGACTTAATCCATTTTTTTTTTTTTTTTTTTTTGCTTAGATTAAAAATTTCGATTTGAATTATAGTAAAATGCTGGACGAGCCAGAAATTCTAATATTATTTTGTTATTTGGAGAACTTCCAAAACAACTTGCAATGTAAAATATTTTCACAATAATGCCCGATTCGTAGAGAATTTATAGTAGCCTCTGTACTAGAGTTATTCAACATATTTGTTATGTCAAACGATAACTTGTAGAAACCTGGCACATAATCCAACTGCAATAAAATATACCAAATAAACATCATTGAAGAAGTCACGTCAAACGTCCTTAACAACAAATGAAATGAGACTTTGACCTTTTTCCTAAAATAACTTCAATATTGCACAATACGATTTCTTGGAATAAATGAATTTACAGTTTTCAAATCCGATGTAGATCTAACATATCTCAGTGATGGGTACTTTTTAAAGGAACTGGTAGTGGAAATCATTACATAGAAAAGACTATAGTAATCTTATAATCTAATAAGTTATTATGATAGTGGTCTAAGTCAAAGTTCGAAAAAACATATATTTCGTACTATGAGAGTGGTCTAAGTTAAAACTCGAAAAAACACATATTTTGTACTGCTAAGTTACAATATTTCAGTGCATAAAGTCAGTATCGCAAGATTTGAAAAAACGTGCAGTAGATTTATGTACGTCATTTGCAGCAGAATGGCCTTCATTTTTATTTTGAAAATTGTCTAAGTAAGACGAGTTCGAGCTACAGTGGAGGAAGTGAAAAAGGAAACAAAGAAACAAGCAAAATAAGATAAAACAGCAAGGTCATCATGTTTCTAGGCTAAATAATCAATAGATGCGTTTTTAAAAAAGGATGCGTATAACATATTTTATGAAACATACCTGAATGAAAATGTTGTATTTGAAGAATTGGATATTTCACAAAAAAAAAAAAAAAAAAAAAAACAAAAAAAAAAAAGAAAAAAATGAAGACCTCAGCCTTTCTAAAATATACCCTCGGTGCCCTTTTACACCAGCGCAAGGTCAATAAAACATGAACATTTTAAAAATATACTCACGCTGTTGCCGCATATTTCTCCGAAAAGATGCTAACGAAACTTTAATTTTGAATATACTAATTATGTCGATAGACCACTTTTAATTGTGGTCTAATTGAATACATTTATAATTTCGTTAAAGCAACCACAAGCATACACATATATATTTTTTTCAAAAGTTCGAAATTTTCATAAACAAAAAAGTGCAAATATTTAACTATCTTGAAGCGAATTAAATGGCTACTATGACTGCCATCATATAAATGTAAATTATAGTTAATAATTTTACTAAATAAAAACGCGTAAAAAGCGAATCAGATACTACTCAAGAAAAGTACAGTACGGAAACAAGTTTTTTAACAGCGTTTGGATTTGAAACTACATTTAAAAAGTTTTAATTCAGATAAATTTTAAATTTAAATTCAGTTAATTAGTTGATAAATAAAAAAGTTCTATAGAAGTGAGAGATACATCTACGAAGCGACCACCTCTGAATGTGAACAGACCTCTCTCAATTCTCTCTCAATTTTAATATCGACTGGAACGTAATTGTGACATTAAAAACAACAACACAAACCACCGAAGTCTGCATTCTACTACTAGCTCCGACGTTTCCAGTAGGCGTCGTGCTTCCATTTCCATACATATTCCTAAAAGTCTGAAAATTTTGCGGCGAAAATGGCAAATCATTTAAGCTCACATATCCAAGTTTTTTCCTACTGCACAATTTGTACAAAGTGTGACACTGGCGAACAAAAAAAAAAAAAAAAACAACAAAACACGCAAATCACTGAAATGCCTGATATTCCAATGGTGGTCTCCAATGCAGCCATTTTGCGGTGGAAATTTTACGGTTTACACGTAATATGAAATGAGGTGGCTCTTATCAGCATATGGAAATTATCGCCTTATCTGCTTTCATTAAGGAATAAATTAGAAAGTTACTGATCTTTCTAGCAGCGACCAACCATTGTATTTGCAATTTTTTGTGCCCCATCCAATTTCGACATTATGCTGCTTCCGCCTTTGGTGTCAAATTTCAGTATCCTTTCTCAAACAGTACGGTTTCTATCATGTTTCCAACAGACGTACATACTTTGATTGACGCAGAGTTTTACGATGTTCAGGTGTGATACAAATAAATCCCTTATTTTTGCACGACATTGGAGGCTTTACTTATTGCAGTTAGAATGATAAATTGTAGGCCAAATTTGCTTACATTTTCAATAACTTGTAGATTTAAAGGTACTTCCATTATGCCCCTCTCTCACTTTTGATTGGAAGTCACCATCCGCTTCAGAAATTGCGATTTTGTCACCACCAAGCAGTGATTCGCAGCTGGAAGTTTCGTCATTGCGTTTTTTTCGCGTTAACTCGTGTGGCACTCGTACATTGAGCTTTTCAGAAGAAAAATATAAAATGTGGTGTCCATATACGGCTCCTGCTCGCTGGCGCGATGGTCGCTAACTATAGCATATTCAACATCATTCTTCTTCTACATCTCCCAGTGACTCAAAAAAAGTGTCATTGTAGAAGATCATTGTTAGATATAATCATGTTTTAAAGTACGTTGGGCCATAGGATAGCGTGTGCGGCTGCCAACCAGTAAGTAATAAGTTCATGTTTCAGAGGCATCAGGTTAAAATTAAAAATTGAGCGACGAAGAACAGGACAATTTCAAAAGAGATAAAATTAAATTTAGCACACCACAAAATTATAATATACATTATGATCCTTTTGTAACTTTCAGAATCAGTGACACTTGCAAGGCATTTTTCTTGCTACCTGGTGCAAGGCCTTCTATGTACACTGGGATAAAAAAGCCTCTAATAACGGCACAAGACCTGGGTGTAGGCATGTTGTCCCAAACCATGCATAATGGAGGGCCTTTCCAGATAAGAACTCAGCTATTGAGATGCTGAAGGATACAAAAATACCAAAATACAAGTTTCCATAGGAAAAATAAATCGATGCATTATCCTCGAAAAAATGTAATTTTTGACGGACCCTAGAGGCGACAACACTTGAGCCCTTGAGAACAAAGTTTTTTCCCAATAATTTTTTTTCTCAAATTTCTACTATTTATTAATTAATTAAAACCAACTCAAGGTGTAAAGGAAAGCGCAAACCCAACCCATAGGCTATATAATAATGCTGGTCTAATTATCGTCATTGATGTAGGAGACCAGTATAGAAATTTCAGTAATATGAACAGATTTACTTACAGCTTCAGTCTATAGCCTTTTGCAAGGTATCAAAAGTATACGTTGAGCCAGGAGGCGAGTGGCAAATTGCTGGGTTCATATCAACAATAAGTGAGTTAACGCGCAATGGAAGAAGCAAACTTATAAGTTAATGAACTTACTTATTGTAGAAGTATTAGAGAAACCATCGATAATGAATGCCACTCTCGTTGAATGGAAGAAACAAATCTAGGGATATTATATGGGTACAATTAAGTAATTCGTGTGGGAGGCACCATTTGGAGTTTATGGGGAGATAAATTAATTTCGATGAATCGATCATTTCAATGAGAGGTACCAGAAGAAGTCGTTTTTAATCGCTCGAGGGTAGAAGCAAACAATTAGGTTAAAATAACTTACAAATTGAGAACTATAGGAAAAAAATTATATTTCGGAAAACTGCCAATTCAAATGGAGGTACCAGAAGGGAATGATTGACAGCCAGTCAGACGAATTTCGTCAAACAACTTGGAAAGTTACGAAACCCATTCTGTTAGAGGATGTTTGGTAATTTTTTTTTTTTTTTTTGTTTTTTGGAAGTTACATTCCAGCCATATCACATGACACTCACCATTTCATTGTAGATCTTCATTACAATTTCCCAACTTTGCAGCCAGTCCATTTGGTTTTCTTTTTTTTTTTTTGGTTCGGAATCATTATAAAATCGAGTCATATTTCGTGATTTCGTAACATTTTTTGCATAATGTTTCCCTGCGGGAATTGAAAATAGACCAATTCACCAATCTTCAGTAGATTATAACAATAACAATGATGCTAGGTTACACTACCAAAGTTGTGGCACAAATAATTCATATTGTAATATTATACAGGGTATCCGTCGGGAAGGTATACTACTTTGTTTGTTTATAATTTTTGATTCAATGAAAGAGAATGGATCTTATATTTATAAATGTTTTATTTAATATCGGCAATTATGCAAGGAATACAATATCAGATAAATATCCGCCTCTCCGCCTCTGTTAGCCTCACAAATGCGAACTCTTTTGAGCACATTTTTCATTACATTTTCACACATTTCACGCGGTATTTCATTAATTTCATCACGAATATTTCGTTTGAGTTGCTCAAGCGTTTCTGGTTTGTTTGCATAAACCTTGCTTTTTAGATATCCCCACAAAAAGAAGTCCAGAGCAGTTAAATCAGATGACCGTGGAGGTCAATCAACGTCACCATTTCTTAAAATAACTTGTTTTGGAAAGAGATCTCGTAGTAATCCCATTGTAATGCTGGTTGTGCGCGATGTGGCACCGAGCGACTACTCAAACGAAAATTTGCCTCGTCACTCATTATGACATTTTCATGAAAATCGGGGTTGTCATGGGCGAGCAGTAATATCTTCTTGGCTTATGTACGGCGGCGTAAATGGTCTTGTGGAAGAAGCTCTTATGTCAACTGAGTCTTAAATGGAAACAAATGCAAATCCTTGTGCAAAATTATGGTCAAAGTTGTTCTTTGAAGATCAAGCTCCTGAGCACGGCGTCGAATTGAGGTTGATGCATTGTTTTGAACACTTTCTTGAGCAGCAGGAATGTTTTCAGCCAATCTTGCAGTACGTTGTGGTCCATGCTTTCTCCTATCAGCTACAGACCTCTTTTTCCTCGAAATCATTCACTACACGACAAATAGTTCGTCTTGTTGGCACGTTGTAACCCTCTCATCGTCAGAGTAATCGATGATTGGTTTTGATAAAATGTTTTAACGATTAAAAATATTTTTCCATAGTAAATTTGCAACGTCTATACTTCACGACTGCCAAATATGAATTGTCAAGGCTAATGTTTACCAAAATGGCGACAAAGCAAAGTAGTAAACCTTCCCGACGGACACCCTGTTTATATGTTCTTCTTAGTAAGAGTTTCCTCTGAAACTTTGTGGATATAAGATCTTTATTAAGCCGTGTGTTAGAACTGAAAATAGGCAATGAGAACAAGTCCTTTCTACACATAACTCGGCCGCTTTGAAATTTGTTTTAATATTAGTTTATTGAAATTTAATGTAAAATATTTAACAATTTTACTTTATCAGATACTCCTCAGTTCCAAGAAATCAAATATCTTTTCGCAAGAAGATGATATTTTGCGTAAAACGAAAATAGCTCTAAGCTTGGAAACGTTAACAGAGTTCGAATTGTGGTGGCATTTTAGCATAAATAAATTTAATATTAAGAATCACGTAACTCAATTACGGAAATCATTACATTTTTATGAGTGCCGCGTCAAAACCTGGAATTGGCTTACGCCAACTACGACTTTAGGTATCACCAAAGAAAAACCTCTGAGGGCGTATTATCAAATGATCTAAGAGGCCAATTAACCAGCGTGATACGTGAAACTGTTCACTGCAATTTTTTCTGCAATAAGTAGTGCCGTCTTGTTGTAACAAAATTTCATGGGCACTGCTTTCTTCATTCAGGAAATAAATAATCTGTTATCATCGTAGCAATAACGAGTGACATTCACATTTCAATTCTTGGCGGCAATCGTTCGATGGATTGATTATTCCATCAAACCATCATTTTGTCCGGATATAGTGGTAGTCTTTGGTACTCTTTGGCTAGCTTTTTCAAATGCGGAAATTTAGCACTTTGTCTTAAGCAATTATCCAGAAATGGGGCTGATCGCTAAACAATATTTTGGTCCCAAACAAAAGATCTTAGTCAAGCTTTTTAAAAGCCCAAAATCTTTAATTATAACGTTTTGGAAGGTCGGTAGGAATCAATTATATTGATTAATGTTTGCTCCAGATATTGTAATAGAAAATAGTATTCGTTCAAATGTCAAACAAAAATGTTAGAATATTGATGAAGGTTCATAAAGTTGTCCCAACCCACCAAAAATAATTGAGTGGTCGGTATGTGTGAAACCAGCCTTGTTAAATAACAGTTTAAAACGCAACGGCATGTTTTTTTGCTTTACTGGCGTACGAGAGTTTTTGGTTAGATGAACCACAAGACATAAATACCTTGGCTAGCTGAGCCAGAAGAAAAAAAAGACAAAGTTTATATTTTCAATATTTTACTGATATAAAATAATAAGTAATCTTATTAAAATATTAATACACAAATGTTAATTATAATTGCAGCAAGGCAGAGTTATTTAAAAAACAAATATGAATTTTTGCAGCAAGGCAGATAAGTACTGTGTC